>BPLR01014721.1:0-23175 GCA_021605095.1 Caerostris extrusa
TCTAAGCATTTTAAAATTATATTTACCTTTTACTTATTTTTCATGAATTTATTTACAAGCAAATTTTCAGCAATATCTACTTCATACCTTGCTAACAATTTTAGGTATATACTTTTTTTAAGTAAAATTTCTATTTTTCAAACAGTCAATTAATACATTTCTTAAGATTTAAAATTTTTTCGGTTTCTGTTAAAGTTCTGTTTTATTATTCAATTCCTTCACACTCTCCCTATATATATCTTGTTCAAATTTTCAATCGTTAATAAAATATTTTTATTCATCCTTTCAAGTTCAAATACTTTTTTTTTGAACTTGTAGTGGATAACACTGGATGTTAATACAGTTTTTCAAATATTAATTCAGTAATTAAATTTAATTAATTAATTTAAGTTTTAAGTTGCATATATCTACCAATAGATAACGCCAGATAAATTAAAAAAAATTAATGAAAATTATTTTACTTTCATTATTAATAATTATCATTATATTAATTTCATTATTACTTTCATAATTATTTTTTAAGGACTTTCTGCAATATTGTGAAAAAAAAAGAAGGAATTGGCTTTAATATTTTTTTTATATTACTTGTTTAAAGCATTCATTTGAAACATACAGCGTAATACGTTTAAAAATGAAAATTCTGTTTGTTAATTAAACAAAATAGTTAATTAATTACTTTGGTAATTAATCAAAATAATTAACTAATTACACTGTTAATTAATTAAAATAGTTAATTAATTATTTTATTAATTAATTTTTCTAAATGTTTAATATTACTACTATTAGAGACTTTTTAATTTAACAGATTTCAAATGATGAGAAGGAAGAAAGGTAATGAATTTGAACTTTTTAATTTACAATTTTTAAATATTTCATACTTACGGTAGGTATGATTCACCGCTAAAAAATACATTTCATTTATTTATCAACAGGAAACAAAGAATCGAAATAAATAAAATAATAAATTGAATTACTGCAAAGATAATTATTTAATAATTAACAGTTACTGACTTCAAGAATACTTTTTTGTAAAAGTTTATTTATTAAACGTATTCATTACATTTAAAATAAAACTTTTTTTCAGTAATAAATTATTAAATTTTTTAAAACTAATAATCCGATTTTTAAAGCAAAAGAAAATATATCATAAATTTTAATGTTTTTCAATTCCTTTGTATTAGCTCACACTTTCCCTACATATATCTTGTTCAAATTTTCAATCGTTAATAAAATACTTTTTTATTCATCCACTCATCCACTCCCAAATACATTTTTTTTGAACTTGTAGTGGAGGACACTTGATGTTAATACAGTTTTTCAAATATTAATTCAGTAATTAAATTTAATTAATTAATTTTATTTTTTTAGATTTAAGTTGCATATATCTACCAATAAATGGCGCCAGATAAACTTAAAAAATGAATGAAAATTATTTATAAAGGACTATTTTTGATATAGTGAAAAAAAGTAGGAATTGACTTTAAAATTTTTTTTTTATATTACTTGTTATATTATCTACTGAAAACTGGATTTTTGTTTTCTCTAGAAATAAATATTATGCAAAATGCTCTTCTTTGAAAGCCTAATTTTGTAACCAAATTCAATATTGTGATTTCTTGCAGACCTTAATTTCCAAGTTCAATAATTTAGATTTATCATCACTTGAATAATAGCTTAAAATTTGGTATTTAAGATCAAAGTAGTAGTAAAAAATTTCTTATTAAATTATACACTGAAGTGACAAAAGTCATGGGATACCTCTTAATATCGTGTCGGCCCTCCTTTCGCCCGGGGGAAGTGCAGCAACTCGACGTGGCATGGACTCAACAAGTCGTTGGAAGTCTTCTGCAGGAATATTGAGCCATGCTGTCTCGATAGACGTCCATAAGAAAGCGTTGATGGTGCAGGATTTTGGGCACGAACAGACGTCTCGATGATGTCCCATAAATGCTCGATGGGATTCATGTCGGGCGATCTAGGTGGCCAGATCATTCGTTGGAATTGTCCAGAATGTTTTTCAAACCAATCGAGAACAAAGTTGTGGCCCGGTGACATGGCGCATTGTCATCCATAAAAATCCCATCGTTGTTTGGGTACATGAAGTCCATGAATGGCTGCAAGTGATCTCCAAGTAGCTGAACATTAGCATTTCCAGTCAATGTTCGGTCCAGTCGCACCAGAGGACCAAGTCCATGCCATGAAAAAACAGCCCACACCATTACGGAGCCACCACCAGCTTGAACAGTGCCTTGCTGACAGTTTGGGTCCATGGCTTCGTGGGGTCTGCGCCACACTCGAACCCTACCATCAGCTCTTACCAACTGAAATCGTGACTCATCCCGGACCAGGCCACGGTTTTCCATTCATCTAGGGACCAACCGATATGCTCACGTGCCCACGAGAGTCGCTGAGCGATATCGTTCTGTCAGTAAAGGCACTCGAGTCGGTCTTCTGCTGGAATAGCCAAGAAAGCCAAATTTCTAACAGACAAGTCCCTTGTACGTCCCACATTGATTTTTGCGGTTATTTGACGCAGTGTTGCTTGTCTGTTAGAATTTACGACTCTTTGCAGACGTCGTCGGTCTCGGTCGTTAAGTGCAGACGGTCGATCACTGCGCTGTCCATGGTGGATGTTATGCCTGAAATGTGATACTCTCGGCACACTCTTGACACAGTGGATCTGGGAATGTTGAATTCCCTAACGATTTCGAAATGGCATGACCCATGCGTCTAGCTCCAACTAACATTCCGCGTTCAAAGTCTGTTAATTCCCGTCGTGCGGTCATCATTACGTCAAAACCTCTTCACATGAATAATTGAACAGAAATGAAAGCTCTGCGAAAGCACTGCGCATTTATACCTGTTCTACGCGATGCTACTGCCATCTGAAAATTTGCATATTGCTATCCCATGACTTTTGTCACTTCAGTGTATATGTATATACAAATGTTTATATTATCGTCTTTTTAAAGACACTTTGTAACACTGTCTTTAGAAATTTTTTTCATATTTTTTTTACTCTTTTTATTATTTTATAAGATTTTTATATTTATGATAAATTCCTTCTTCGAAATATTATTCTGATAAAACTTCATGTTGTATGATTGGTATTATACAATTTCTACCATCATGCGATAGCATACCGAGGTAATCAGTTATTATATTCTTTTCAATTATAAATAACAGAATATTTTATCTTATATTGGGAAAATTTGGAATGAATATTGTTTACTATAATTATACAATAAATAAATTTATATTTATCACAGTATTAGTAATTCTAAACTAGCCCGATTTTTGAAATTTATTAGCAAATTAATAAGTGACTTACTCTTTTCCTGAGTCTTGTATCCTATACATTTTTAGAAACAGAAAAATTAAAATTAGTTATTTTAAAAAGGAAAGATTCATTTAACATAAAGGAAAATTTAAACTTGAGAGATTTTCTGCTGGTCAGATAATTAGAGGATAAAAATTAAATTTTCCTTAAATAAGAATTCAAATTACTGTATAATACTGATACAATAAAATAAGAATTTAAAATTACTGTACAATACTGATACAATAATTTTTTAATCAGTTTTGCAGCAATATAAAAATTTTAAATTTCAAAATATGATTTTAATAATGCACAATGAAACTAATACATATTATTTAATTTCACTTTTTTAATATGCAATTTTAAAACCAGTGCGCTAATATTAAAATCTTATTTTACCATAAAACCACTGAAGGCTAATCAAATAATTAATAAACTATAAAAATTAATTTTTAATTATCACCAATTTTTCTAGACCCTACCCCCCAAGAAAAAAAAAAAAAAATCTTAAGTTATAAAATTTCAGATTATGACTTGTGCTTTTAAATTTTTTATATTTCAGATTAACTAATGAAATAATAGAATTTAATATTTTGTTAGTTATTTGAAATATGAAAATGTTTATATTATGACGTTTTTTTATCAATATAATAAATCCTTATATTTGTCCATGTTTTACGGAAAAACTTTTCAAGAAGATTTACATTCAGATTTCTGATATTATTACATTTAGTTTTTTGATAAAGAACGAATGAATTATTTAACTTTAGAAAATTTTTCTTACAACAATAATTTTTTATTTTCAGATCAATATCAAATCGTGCGATTTGTATAATCGTATATTGTTTAGAAAATTCTTTTAAAAGAATATTTTCCTAAATATTTTAACTTTTAACAAATTCGTTAAAACTTTAAAAATTAATGAAATTTTTTCATGCATTTAAAGTAAAAGATCATCTATAAAACGTCTTCTCCTCTTTCACTTTTCAGTACTTACGGTAAGTGTGGGTATTTGCTGAAAAAAAAAAAAAATGAACCAAATTAATGAGAGAAAAAAATATTTTCAAATATATAAATTTAGTTAAAAAATTTTTTTTACAACTTTTATAATTTTTTAAGTAGTTGATAAAGTAGTTGATTTTTTTTATTTTCTTTTTAAGTTGCTGGCACTGTCCTTGACATCAGTGAGAAATTTGACATCAAAATATTCATTAATATTTGAGTTACGCTTGATTAAAAAGTTTTAATTATTTTAATAAGTACTAACATTACAATATAAAGAATATTGTTTGTTATTGAATGTTTCATATTATTTATACTACTGTGTCCAAAAAAAAAAAGACTAATTTTAAATTAAAAATTTTTTTTTTTTAATTTTCTTTTTTAGGTTGCTGGCACTGTACTTGAAATCTGTGGGAAATTTGATGGCAAAATAGTCATTAGTGTTTGAGTTACGCTTGGTTTTGTGAGACGCTAAAACTGATTCTGGCGATTTTTGAAATGTTTGAATTAATTAAGCAAAGAACTAAACTAGAGAGAACAAGAAACTAGCATTAAACTTTGTGCGGAAACGTATAGAATGTTGCAGAAGGTATTCCTATATACGAAAGAATTGTTTAGAAGTGGTATAAACAGTTCAAAGAGGCAGGGAACGCGTGGAAGACGAAGAGCCCTCTGGTCGACCATCAACCTCAACCTAAGAAGCTCACGTCTAAAAAATTATTTGGTGCTTGCTGCTGATGTTGGAATTTCAAAAGGATCGGTCAATTCCATTTGGGCCTCAAAAGCCTTCAAATCTCGATTGGCACCGAAAACACTGAATGCGCCAGCTCACACTGCATTGATTCTTCATGACTTTTTCGCCAAAAATGAAACCCATATTTCTCCACAACCAGCATATTCACCTGATTTAGTACCATTTGACTTTTGGCTATTTCCCTAAACTCAAAAGACCACTCCGGGGTCACCGTTTTGAGTCGATTGAAGAGATTCAAAGTGAAGCCTCACGCTTTTGAAAGACCATCCCTGCCGATGACATTTTAGCATGCATTGAGGCTTGGAAAAAAAGTTGGCATAAGTGCGTTGTGTCCGGAGGGGATTACTTTAAAGGAGATGAAATAAATTTGGAAGAATAAATAAAGAGTTTTTGAAAAAAAAAAATTGGTCTTATTTTTTGGGCACAGTAGTATACAGAAGATTCCATTTTTTAAAGCAATGTAGTTTGGAAATGATGTTGAGAGGATTGATTTAAGGGGCCAATTTTCGCTTGGAATTTTAATAACATGTATCTCTACATTACACTCTTAAATAATGAGTAGTCGTACTCTTTTATTATATGTCTTCACTATTAATCAAGTTCAACAATTTCTAGGCCATTTTACAAACTTTGTTTTAAATTGAAAGAATTTTGTTTGTTTGTCAGTTTTTATTTAGCAGAAAAATTTCTGGCATAAATACTCACAAATAAGTATTAGAAGTTTCGTAATAATCAATGGAATCTAAGTAGCTGAGGATTTTGCTGACGATGTTTGTATTTATGTGAGAATTTTTAAAAAAGCTTTTTGATTGTAAAATGATATTTTTAATAGAATAAAAATATTTTTCGTTCTTATACTTAGTTCAATAAAACATTAAAAATTATTTTTAGTTATTAAAAATATTTTCGTTCTTATACTTAATTCAATTATTAGTTTTTTTTTTTTCTAGTAAAATGTAAATGTATAATGGTGTTATAAGAATATTTGTTCCACCTTTAATGCATATTGCGCACGGAGTTTGCTGAAACTTTAAAATGATTACTTGTATCCATACTTTCGCCTATTCACTGACAAAGAGCGCCTCCTGGACAAATGGTCAGTTGGCCTACAGACTCTCACCCTGAGAGGAAGTATATTTCGCGCAGCAGAGTAACGGATTTCCGGCTTAGAAGTGGAATCCTTCCACAAATCTATAATTATGTTTCTTAAGTTGTGTTAAATATTGTATGTCTCTAATTGTGTATGTGGTTTTTGTGCATGTGCAAATAAGGCTGTGACTTCTCCAATTTGTGCCTCAAGTATCTCAACCCAACCACACCCAGTTACAATATGGTTGAGCAATCTACACATTACATACTTTTATTTTGAAATAATGCTAGAATTTTGGACCAGCTCGAACTTAAAAACTGTTAAAATGGTCTTTGGGCTAAAAGTTTGGAGATGCTTGGTAAAAATCATGAATGTTTGCCCTATTTAAATCGTTAAATAGTATAAGCCTTTTAATTAAGAATTACAACATTTACTTGAAATTGATTTAGTATAAATATTAAAAAAGATTTTCAAAATCAAACTTACTTTTTCCTGGAGTCTTGTACCCTAAATATAGTATAATCGTTGCTTAGTCATAGTCATATATGTAGATATGCAAAAATAAAAATTATTAATATCATGCAATTCCGTAACTTTATTCCTTTTAGTATAACTTTACATGATCTTATTATATTTGAAAGCTTACAATGAATACTTCCTTCTCTGTAATTGTTAAATGAAATATGAATATTCTGATACTATGTTAAAATTTTGTAGCAGAATTTAATTTGATGCAAGAATCTTCTCTTTTTTTAATTAGTTGAAAAATGAATTAAAAATTGTTACATTTTTAATGCATACTTTATTTTTAAATGTTTTAAAAAATGAATTTAAATATTTATTCATTTGTTTATCTTATAAAAAAAAATTATGAAGATATTTTTTAACTTTAAGATAAGTGAAGTCTCTTTATAAAGATTTTAGTACGTTTTTAGTTTTGTTTTCCTGTCCTTGAAAAATTATATTTGCATATTAATAATTACTTATTCATTAGTTGATATTTATAAATAGTTTTATAATTATTCAGTGTATATTGTCATTCAAAAGATAAACTAAAAAAGAGACTCATACAAAAAAAATTAAAAATTTTTTTTTTTAAGATATACTTTACATTTATATTTATTAAAAAAATTAGTGATAATATTTTTATATATTTTTTTTCTAATAAGAGATATTCAATCATTTTATGTTTAATTTAATTATTACAGATAATTTACTTTAATTAAATTGGGTTATATTTTTAATATTTTTAAAAATGCACTTGTTGTATTTTAACCACAGAACAACAGAAAAATTAATATTGAGAATATTTTACGATCAACACACCAAAAATGTTGGTATCCACTTAAGTGAAAAATATTTTTAATTTAAGACATGATAATAATTAACAAATGGAGTAAATTATAATATTGTGATTATTTTTTAGATTATATTATTAAGCATAAAAAGCATAAAAGAGGTTTTGTTTTTGTTCGTCGTCATTTTCTAGTACTAAAGGAGTATTCTGAACCACTACAAAAATCGAAGCGCCACATTCACACATAATAAAAAAAATCGAAGTGATACAATCGTGACATCGCAGTAGCACATATAATTTTTTAAAGTAATCAAACAATCCAGATTATTTAAAATTTCCGATGGAAATGTTTGATAACTCCCTCCCTAAAATGCTCGTATTCAAGTTTATTTTCATTTGCAGACATGGCTTACTGCCTTTAGAAGTGTCGACAATTGAGTGACAGCGAATACATTGTCTGCCATAATATAAAATGTAAGATACGACTTTTTCAAATTCATCAATAATTATTGAGAACCTTAATATATATAAAACAAAATTATTGCAATTGAGGGCAACGAATGCGCTGACTCTTTAGCCAAAGAAGCCAGGGACAATGATCAACTCAGAACTATCATCACACTTGCAGATGCTAACGCAGCTGCCAAAAGCCGACTAATTCCTCATAACTTTAAGAAGCCATTAAACACGGACTACAACTGCCCTAGGAAGTTGACATTAGTTATTAGCAGACTCAGAACTAATCATTATAGAGGGATGAAGATTCTCTCAGACAAGACCAGGGAATACATCCCCTGCAAAAATTGCCCCAATGCTTTCCTAACACCTAAACACATTCTAGAGTGCCCAGCACTCATTCCCCATGTATTACAATTAGGTATGGTGCCAATCGAGGCCAACTTAAGAGAAGTCCTGTATAGTGAAGCGGCGCCGTTGCTAGCGGCCGCTATCGTGAAGTAACTTTTTATTAATAATATTTTTAAATCCATGATCTAACTTGATCTAACTGTATTAATAATATTTTAAATCCATGATCTAACTTGATCTAACTTTATTAATAATATTTTAAATCCATGAACACGATAACAACAACAAGTATTGCAATCGTCTCATACTGATACAAATTTTCAATCGTAGCTGTTTGATAAGTCTTTATCTTGTAACTTATTTTTTTCACGGTGTGACCATCTTCACAGCATTTTGCTGACTGTGAAATGTTAAAGTTATTTGCTGGGACTGTTGCTAAAATAAAGGCAGACTTACAGACAATTATGATTTATGTATAGAATCATAAAAAGCTTCTCCCTGCAGTTTGTATATTGTTTTTAATATTTGCGGATGAAGGGTGTTTTTTTTTTAAATAACACACGTATATGCATATATGGAATAATTAATCATTTTTCAAAAAATTGTTTTGTTTATTTTTATAAAACACCGTCCCTTTTATTTTAAATGCGCTTCGCAATATGTTGCCAAATTATCATTATAAACTATAAAGTTACATCTTCATCTTGCATTAGACAAATAATTACAAAATTGCATTTTATATTTTACTTTATATCGCGTTTACTTTCTTAGTTAAAAAATTTAATGGAACACTAAAAATATCTGTTATATCACATATAAGTTAATAAAAACCTGAAACTTCTCTTCATTTTTTTTTACTTACTGTAGGTGTGAGTGATTGCTAAAAAAAAGAAAATTCAAACTGTTAATTCAGGAATGTTAATTTATTAACAAATGATTGCTAACAAACAATTCAAGAATGTTAATTTGTATCTGTATTAAGCAAAAACATAAAATAGCTAAAATATTAAATTAGAAATAAAATTTAGACATATTTAATATCTGAAATATATCATAAATAATATGATATATTTCAAATATACTTAATATCTGAATTTTATTTATATAGTCTATTATTACTATTATTTGTTATTATTATTATTAAATTATTATTTATTATTATTATAAATGCATTTATGATAAGTGATTAACCAAATCAATAATTTATCTCATGGTACCCCTGGCAATCAAAGCAAAAAAATTCTTATTGTTTTATATTATAGAAAAAATCATGACATTCTATCAGTAAAATTTTTTTTAAAGACTTTCCTTTGGATATATTTTTTATTAAATGTGTATTCAATTTTAATTTTCAGAACAGAAAAACCGAAACAAACAACTGAATAGAAATAAGGTAATAATTCGTAATATAGGTATCAGCATTCGAAATAGATAGTACAGACTGTAGTTTTAGTAATTTTGCCAGACTATATATGCGAGTAATTTGACATGCAATCTTTCATCTTCATTAAAGATCAATAAAATAAAGTCTTACATAATTTTTAAGTTTGTGTTTCATTTTTTAATCAACAGCTAACATTAAATAATGTTTTTATTTAAATTAAAATTTTTTTTTTCAACTATAAATTACATTACAACAATAATAAATTTTTATTTAAATTGTTTTTTTTTATTACCATAGAAATATTGTCCTTTTTCATTTCACAATATTGTATTTCGTATTAAATTTGTTTGTAACAGAGATTTAACTCATTTGGATAGTATCAAGATGATTTATTTTAAGTTACGACTACTGAACAGCATATTATTGAAGCTTGTTAAGCAATCAATAGTACAGAAATTTTAAAGATAATTTCGACATACAATTAAATATAAGGAACAATGTTTTTATTGTAATTATCAATTCTAGCATATAATACTTTTTACTTTTTATTTTTAAAATTGGGAATTGTCAAGAAACACGAAATCATTGATTCAGAATCATCATCCTAACTGGCTCGACAGCCCGTTGTGGGCCTTAACCTTCTTTAAAAATCCAGCCATGCTGTTCTCCTCTTGGCCGTGGACCTCCAGTTTTTTTATCTTAATAACATTAAAATCAGAGTCTAAACAGGGGTCTCCAAACTTTCCAGCCTTAGGGCCATACTGTTTACATTCCAGTAAGTACCAAGGGTCAAAAGCGTTTTAATTTTTCTGCAATTATCTATAATTTCTAGACTAGTCGCCGAGTACGCGCTCTCAGCGAGCATACGCTTGCTTGTTTGTTGCTGCATACGCTTGATTTTCAGGATAAAAATCATATGTTTGATTCAGGATATATACATTCCAAACATCGATATACATACATATGCGATACTCTTTACGCCAACATAACTACCGAGGGTAACCGCGGGATGTTCACTTTATAATGTTAGTGGGATTCATTTCAATTACTTGTTAGTTGTTACGCCTTAAGTTAAATTTTCCGCCTATTACGCTTGTCATTAAGCTTTACCTAGTAAGTAAATAAAACCGAGTTATTATCATTCTATGTTTTTTTATCCAACTTATTACAGCAACAATAGCTGTTCGCTGTGGGCCAGATTGATGGATGACACTGGCGGGCCGGATTTGGCCGCGGCCGGTAGTTTGGTAACAGACGACCCAGTCTGTTAACAGTTTAGCAGTCTTCCCCTTGGTCGTTGTTCAAAAGGGATTGCATTTAAAAACCTTCAAAGCAGCTCTATCACTTTCCATTCTCATGAGATGGCCGGCCCATCTCATTCTGTTCAGTTTAACAAATTTCAGAATGTCAAAATCTCTAAAAGGTTTGTAAAGTTCAAAATTGTATCTTCTTTGTCAATTTCCATTGTATTGATTCAGAATAACTATTACTTATCTTTTAGAGATTTAAATTTAAAAAATAAGAATAAAATATATTTCAACTTACTTTTCCTGGAACTTTATAGCCTATAACGTTTCAAAATAGAATATTAAATTATTATTTTCTGCATCAATCAATTTAAATCAAAATTCAAAATCTTTTTTTTCATTATATTGGGTTATGAAAAATAAAAACGAGAAGTAAAAAAAACATTTTTTAAAAATTATTTTTACAAAACTAAAATTAATAGTAAAAACACATTTAAAAAAAAAACAGAAGTAATCTCCCTCTCCAATAATAAAAATATTTTATTTATATGTACAAAATTTTTCTGTAATTTAGTGAAACAAAATTTTAAAATGATAGAAATTTTATATGACCAGTTTTTAAAAATATCTTTCTAAAATTTATAGGAATTACACAATTAACCAATATTTTGTATTTAATTTTTTTATATATTTGAAGTTTGTAATATAAATGAAAGTAATTTATGTTTTTAATTAAAGAAATATATATACTAGTTTTCCTAAGTTAAGGAAAAATGATAAAAGTAGCAATTATTCATTAAAAAAATCCCCGATCCATTTGAAATTTCAGCTTATCTTTAAATAAAAGGAGCTTAATGAACGCTATGAGAAACGGTAGCTCTGCAATCATACTGCGTCATTTGTAAGTAATATAAAAAAGGAATTCATAAAAGCAAGACTGTAGATTTCACTTTGATAGTAAGATAAGAAAATTGGAAGAGCCAATTCTTTACAATAATTTTGAGATTATCTTCTAGAAAAACTGCGGCGGAACTTTATTGAGAGATAGTAGGCTAGTAGCAAAAACTAGTTAACCGGATAATTTAGTCCAGGCCAGTCAATAATTACATCTTATATCGAGTTTGCAAGAAAATCTGGAATTACTTGTTGCAGCGCCAAATTAGTCAATGTCTACTATGCGCTGAAAGCTTCTATACACAAGTGCAACCAGTGCTCATCTCGTTTAAATAGATTGATCCTTGAGGTGGGCAAATTTACCGAACTGTCTGTGGAAGGCTTTTTTATTCATAGATTAATATGGATTTAGATTGCAAAATTGTTGCTCGATGACGATAGAAATAGAAGTTGGTTGATTTGGCGAGAAAATGGAATCCGTTATCATTCATTAAACATGCATATAGAAGTGGTAGAATGGCCTGTGTGATATTGCACCTATTTGGGTAGAAACACAGACTGTCATGTTTCCAAAATGGAACAGTGGCTGCTGAAGTCTATAGATATGGCATTTTCGATACTTACGTTAGTTCTTAGTGAAAAACGTTATAATTTTATTCTGCAAAGCGACTCAGAGAGTAGATCCTAAAACAAACAACATAGTGGAAGATACGACTTCAGCAGCAAGCAATTGAATGCATAGAGTGATCAGTTCGATCTCCTGATCCCATTGAGTATGTTTGAAGTTTTGCAGGGAGATTCTCAGGATCATTATATTCAGGGTTATTATATTCAGTCCTCTTCCTTAAATCCTTGACATGCTTAGAATATCTTTGCAAGAATACTGGATTTGGATTTCTACTGCTGATAATGCTATCGAACTCATAGACCATTTGGTCTATAAGTTACTTTAGCATCATGCATTGCTCTAATCTTACTTAGAAAATCACACTCTACTTTGAGGAAATTTTTCCTACACCAAACTGGCACATCCAGTTCGACAAATATTATATAAATGCTAATTTCAAAACATTATAATGATTTGGTGATTTATTTCTATGTTACTCTAAACTCACTATATTGTACATTTTGTCAAATTTTTATTAAAATTAGCCGATATATACAATATATATCTTTTGTATATTAGCATATATCTTATATTACTTTTAAAAACTAGAGGTTCTATATTAATATATTTTTATATTAATTTAAAAATCAGTTCATATCATAGACAAAACCAATAATCTTATTTTTCACAGTATTTGTTTAACAAAAAAAAATATTGTTTTTTACCAACTCTTTATATTAATATAAAATTAATAAAAAATTGTTGTACATAACGAACAAATAATGTAAAAACTTAAATAATAAAAAATTTTCAAATGCTCTGTTTTTAAAAATGCATACAAAAATTGATAGGTGTTATACAATTGTCCAATATTCTGCATTAATTTTTTACATATTTAACATTTTTAATAGAAATAAAAAATTTGTATTTTTAGTAAATGAAAATATATACATTAAAGAAAAAAAAAACCCAATAATTTAATAATAAAAGAAAAAAAACCCCACAAAAACAATAATTTAAAGAAAAAAAAATCACAAAAACTGAAGAGGTAGTATGTGTAATTAATTATAAAAACCAATAGAAATGAAATTTTAGCATGTTGTTAACAATATGCATAATAGTAGTATTGCAGTAGGAACGTGTCATCTATGAGTAGCATAAAAATGCATTTATGAAACCAGGACTGTAGGCTTCACTGCGATAGTGGGTTAAGAAATCTGAAATAGTTAACTCTTTATAATAACTTCAAGACATCCTTTGCCGAAGAAACAAAAGTAGCTAGATAGTTAAATAGCAGTCATTCAGTCCTTCATGTAGTTAAGCAGAGATTTCAAATCACAAATTCGGCATTCAAAAGATTCAGCCAAGAACGGCCCAAAAGTACATTGAGTACCGATGAACGATATTTGTACTGAATCGAAACTTCAACCCGAACGATTCATTGATGCGCTGTCAATGCGCTATAGTGTCACCGATTATTAAATGAAAGGTTTCTTGAATGTGAGCTGTATGCGAGGCAATCAGATAATTGACTGCATCTCATTTCTTTTAATTGTATGGAATTTTGAAATAGGTGCATCAACATGCTCATTGGATTGTAGATCAGTGTAGAGTTACCTTCTTCACTGATTGATATGGTTGAGCTTATAAAAATGTGGCTTTGTTTGGTAGAAATAGTAGGTGGCTAATTTAGAAAGAGTCTGCTGGAGCTCACTATCACTCATTAAATATGCATACGGAGGAGATAGTATAAGCGTGTGGTGTGACATTTATTAGAGTAGACGCGCAAACTTGCATGTCTGATGAGTGAAATCATTACTGCTGAATTGGTGACATCTTTAATGCTTATATGAGATCTTATCTCAAGAAAAATATTATAATTTTATCCTACATGAATAAATATACTGAGAATAGATCATAGAACACACAGGATGGCTGAAAAGTTGACTTCAATGCAGCAAATAATCCAATTCATGGGGTGGCCAGTTAGATCAACTGATCTTAATCTCACCGAGAATGTTTGGAAACTACAAGTAGGTGTAGGGAGAAGTAAAATCTTTAGATTTAAGTAAGACTACCCAATTTCTGTAGGAAGACGTAAGATCTTAAGATTGAGGTAAAACTACGCAATTTCTGTAGGAAAATGTAAAATCTTCAGATTTAAGTAAGACTACGCAATTTCTGTAGGAAGACGTAAGATCTTCAGATTTAAGTAAGACTACGCAATTTCTGTAGGAAGACGTGTTGTGGCAATCCATTTTCTTCCTTAGATCTTGGCCATGCTTAGAGTTACTTTGGAAAAATGAAGACTTTAGATTTTTACTGACCTCATAAGCCATATGGTTAAAAATATCCAGATAGTAAATTATCATGTTAAAACTTATGATAGTTGAGGTAATAACTTGTGTAAGTTACTTAAAAATATGCAAAAAACGTGAAAAGCTTAAAATTAATTAGAAATTGGTTTACATAATTTTAAAAATAATGAAGAAATAATTTTGATACTTTTGCAAATTATTCTTATATATTTCTATAATTTTTTTTTTTCTTCATACTTACGGTACGTATGGTTAGTAGCTAGAAAAATAAAGTTAACAATTAATAATTTGTATATAATGCACTTTAATAATTGTTTAAAAAATTATAAGTTTTAAATTTTTTAAAAGAAGTTATCTTTTTTTTTTTTATTTTCTATTTTGAAAATTAAAAAAAAAAAATGTAATAAAATCTATTGTTAAATTAATTGATTTATCTGTAGAAACTAAAGGTAAAGAAATATTTTAATTGTTACAAATTTAATTTTTATGATTGAGAGCCATTATTTATTTATTTTCTAGCCCTTTTTGTTAGAAAGACATTCATTAGTTAATTAAAAATTGATTAATTAAAATTTGTTAATTGTAGTTATTTGTTTAATTTCATTACGTAATACTTACTTTTTAATAATTAAATAAACTGCATTACTTGCAACAAATGTTTACATAAACCGAACGTTAAAATTATTTTATATGTTCCTTTTTCTTCTGAAGAAAACAGCTTTTGAAATAAATTTTTTAAAATTTTAAATATATTTTTAATCTTTATTATCTTTATTATATCTTATTATTCTTAACAATTGAGAATTTTCAATTAAGAAAAAGCTCCAATAAAAATTTGAATACTGAAATTAAAAATTAAACAAAAAAATTAATCAGAAAATAAATAAAATTTCACTTACTTTTGCCAGGTAACTTGTAATCTGAAAATGAAACACAAAAATATTCAATTAATGAAATGAAAAAAAAAAAAAAAAATACATATTCTTCGAAATTATTAATATTTTAATACAATTTTATTTAAAGTATTGCTTTAAAAATAAAACAGGAATGATTTTCTGAGCAAAAATTGTGTCTGAATATTTTCAGATATTTTCACAAAATAGCAATTATGAGAATTACATGAGTTGGGATATCAAAGATCTATGATTTCTTTACTTAGGGTTTCAACCCATTATGTCGTATATTGGCTAAAAAAGAAGCCTGACTTTCTAATCAGAAAACACGAGGAATACAGATTATTCAATTCCTTCTATTAGCTCACACTCTCCCTACATGTATCTTGTTCAAATTTTCAATCGTTAATAAAATGTTTTTATTCCTCCACTCAAGTTCAAATTCATTTTTTTTAACTTGCAGTGGATGACACTGGATGTTAATGCAGTCTTTTCAACTATTAATTCAGTAATTAAATTTAATTAATTAATTTTAGTTTTTTTTTTTAGATTTAAGTTGCATATATCTACCAATAGATGGCACCAGATAAACTTAATAAATGAAAATTATTTATCCAATACAGTGAAAAAAAAAAGAAAGAATTGACTTAAAATTTTTTTTTTTGTATTACTTGTTTTATTTCCAATACATAAAAATGTTATTTCGAAATTCATGTAAATATATAAACAATTAATTAGTTTAATTATTTCATGTAGAGAACTGAATACAACTTTAATTAAAATACCACTCAAAAACGAGATTATTGTACATTCCTGCGCTAAACTATATAGAAAGGTTTCTGTAGCTATGGTCGATAATTAGTTGATTGCTGTCTTACGCTGAATGTGCTTTTTGCTAGTAATGGTTTTGTGAATTTTTTACTATTTGTCTTGCTTGTCTTTTAAAAATTTTATTTTGAAATGAAAATTTATTTCTTTTGAAAATAAAAGTTCAAGTCCTACATTAATTTAGTTGTAATATGCACGGAATTAAGATAACTTAAATACTTGAAAAAGCAGATGTTTAAAAGTAATAATTTGTCATTTTCTTACTGGACATATTTATATAACACTTTAAAACTAAAAGAGGTTACAGGGTAAAATGAATAAACACGTAGAACGAAATCTTAGAACCTATTGGCCAATAAAAAAATTTTGTTTTTGATGTTTATATATTGGAATTATTTCTGTAAGAAAAATTGTCGTTTGTGGTTTTCTGACTGTTGATTATTCTTCTTACTATTTAAGGGTCACTTGTTTCCTCCCATTGATTTAACTAAGAAACAAGTAATCCATAAACTTAATATGTTAATATTTCTGTATAAAATATCATGTGATTCTATCAACTTATGACGACTAATCACCTGGACCTATGTTTAGAATTTAGAGGCATTTTTTTTAATAGAAAATATTTGTGTATTTTTACAATAAAGGGAAAAATATTACTTTTTATCTTGGAAACTTTAAGTAGATATTTTTAACTTTAATCAGAACATCATTGAAAATACTTTTAAAAATACACTCAGTATCAGCTAAATGATCAGCCTATCGGCCCAGAAAATCTGCTCATTTGAGAAGATGATTATACAAATGAAACAAAGAAAATTCCATTTTAAAGTAGTTTTACTATGTCAGATTTGTGTTCACTTATAAAAAATAAACATAAATATGCAATCTAACGTTTTAAAACACTCTAAGAATCAGTGCATTGCGTTTATAAAGGCTACAATAAGAAAATATAATATTTATTATATAATGGGTAACAGTTAACAAACTTAACAGTTAAACACAAATAGTTTTAACAGTTTTCTCCGGGACTTTGAAAAACTGACCTTATAAGCGGGATGGCCTTATAAGCGGAATGGCCTTATACGAGGGTAAGGTGAAAAGTTATCGGTCTGACACAGAGATGGCGCGCCAATCAGAGAAAATTTATGTTTCCTGCCTGGGTGCAAGTGTCATTAGTTCGTATGACAAATTTCAACTTGTTCTCTTAATTAGTTTGTTTACACGAATTTTTGTATTAGACGTCTTACGTGTTTTTCGTTAAAATGGATAAACTTTAATATCGTGCTGTCATAAAATTCTTCATTTTGGATGGATTAACCCCTAAGGAAATTCATCCAAAATTGACAAAAGTTTACGGGGACTCTGCTCCTTCCATGCCAACCGTTAAAAGTGGGCAGCTGAATTTAAACGTGGTCGCACATCCTCGAAGATGACCCTCGTGAAGGACGGAACAAAACCACAACCACACCGTAAACCATCGGAAAAAGTGCACGATATCGTGTTGGACGATAGGCGAGTGAAGGTGAGTGAAATAGCTGAGGTTGTGGGGATATCGGAAGAAAGGGTGTGAAACATCTTGCGCGAAGAATTAGGGATGCGAATGCTTTACGCAAAATGGGTGCCGCATTTGCTGAATATCGCTTCAAAAGCAAATGCACAAACTATTTTCACAGCACTCTTTGGACCAATTCAATAGGGATCCGACCGATTTTTGCGGACGATTTGTCAACATGGATGAGACATGGGTCCACCACTACAAACCAGAAACAAAACAGCAGTCCAAGCAGTGGGTGGAAGCCGGTGGTTGAGCGCCAAAGAAAGCAAAGTCGATCTCATCTGCCGGAAAGGTCCTGGCCAGCGTGTTTTGTAATGCGAAAGGGATCCTGTTAAATGATTACCTTGCAAAATTCAAAGGAATTAAAGGCGAATATTACTCCAACCTTCTCGATCAGCTGGATACCAAAATTCGTGAGAACAGGCCTGGATTGAAGAAGAAAAAGTCATCTTTCACCAAGACAACGCACCTGTGCACAAGGGTGTGTTGGCGATGGGAAAACTGCAGTGTTTGGGGTATTTGCTCGGCCATCCACCTATTCTCCTGATTTGGCACCCTCAGACTTTTATTTGTTCCCAAACTTGAAGAAATTTATTTCTGAGAAGTGCTACGCATCCAATGAAGACGTTGAGAGGGCTGTAGATGAATATTTTCCCAACCTTCCAGACTCTCACCTCCGGGAAGGAATACTGAGGTTGGAGACACGTTGGAACAAGTGTGTTGAAGTCAAGGAAGATTATGTAGAAAAATAAAATCATTGTTTAACTGAAAGTCGCTGTCGTTCATTGTCAGGCCGATAACTTTTCACGTTACAATAGTAAATGGGTGATCATGTAACTGGTACTGACGGTGCTTGAAAAAATTCCAAAATAAATATAAATACTTACGATATGTATGATTGGTAGACGTGGCTGAAATATTAAATAAATATTTTTAATGATTAATGTATTAAAATCAAAGAAAATATAATTTATAAATGCTTAAAATATTGCAACAAAATATTGGGTTGTTAAGATCCATGAAATAATTTCAAAATTTTAATAAGATTATTGCTGTATTGTTTATAATAATAATAATAATTAATATTATTGCTATATTGCTAAATATACTTTCCAGTAATTTCATATAAGACATAAATAGTTTCCAAATAATAGTTTGATAAATGTAGACATATTTTTATAGTTGTTTTTTAAATTTATTTTAAAAATAATTGAAATCTTTTTTAGCTCAAAGTAACGAAAAATACAGACAATAATACAATATAATTGATAATATATACATTGGATTTCATAATAATAATTAATTTAACTGATTTTTTCTTTAATAATGTTATATCATGACTGTAGCAATATTGCAAAGTGTTTAAATATTTTACGCAGGCTATAACCATAAAATAATGCATTAAATTAAAAGTTAGGAATGTATCACAATAAATAATTTTTTTAAATGAAGATTTTTATTGAAAATAGCGTCAATAATATAATAAATTAAAAAAAAAAAAAATTTAGAATTAAGACAAAATCATAATTTATTTTTCTATAAAAGTTTATAACGTTTAAATTTACATTTAAAATTTTTTAAATACATTGATTTTAGTAATTGCAAATAAATTACAGGCATTATGCCCCATTGGCTTGCACTACAACTCACATCTTTATCCAAGACTGTATTGCCTCCAAAAATGAGGGTGCAGGTTTTTACAAATTCTTTCTATTTCTTAGAATTTTTTTTTAATTATTAAAAATGGAAGTATTGTGCTGAGAAACCAAATATTTATTAATAATTAATGAAATAAATATTTGTTATTTTGTATTTGAATGTTAAAAATACTTAATTTTAATAAAAATTCAAATGAATTTTGATATTCATTAATAAATTGCGAGATGCACGTGATTTAAAATGCAATTTTCTTACCTGGGACCGTGTATTCTAAAATAAGAATAATACATATTTATTAAGGGATTTTGTTATAATTTTAGAGCTGGCTTAAACAAAATAAATTGTCAACAAAAACTTACTTTTACAAATATTTTATAATTATAAAATGGTAAAAAGCGTGAACAACTATAATTATTTTTGTTATAACTTATTGTTGAAGTCGAAACATATCATAAAGTCAAATCTTATAAATTAATAATAGAATAAAAAAACTACTTTGTATTAAAATTTTTAACATAGGAAAAAACACAATAAATTTATTTTTATATTTCACCACGTAAATTAAAAAAATTGTCGTGGTTGAATGCGATTTCTATATTTTACATAATATTAATTTATTTTCGATTTTTTTTTGATGTGATGTTCGTTTGTTTAATTTATCAAATCTTTTTCAAGAACTTGCGTTATAAGAGTACTTGCGTTTGACATTTAAACTTAAAATCTGCTGAGCTGATGATTAATTCCTTAAGGACATCACTTAAATGGAAGAGAAAATGATTTCTTAAGAAGGAATGTTATTCATCTTCTACATGAGAAAAACATCAATACAACTGTTATTAGAGGACAATTTCTACATCTATAGAGTCTTATTGTTAATGCATCTTAGCTTGACGACTGCATCGAGGTATGCAAGCATATTCTAAAATTAATTTTCCACTTTTTTTGTGAGTAAGTTTTCCAGGTTTTTTCCATAACTTGACACTGAAAACAGTTACTTTTAGAATCTTTTTTCTTATTAAGAGAGTCTGGATATAATTATAATATTAGATCCATATAGTGTAACCAATATATATATATATATATATTTAGCATTGTATGACGAAATATATTCATGGAACCATCGAGTTTTCTAGAAACTATATTGAAAATTTACTTAATTTATATCATTCACAGCACGTTATTTACCTCTAAGATGGAATAATGAATGGCATTTGACGTATTCTCCTATTTTAAATCATTCAGCACCAGATGGAGAATGGGATTTGCTCTTTCGCATCCAATAATTTGACACTACGAGGGTGGTTTCGTTAAGTAATTATTTTAAGTTAGTTTTTGTGTTTTATTTCTTCTGGATATCCCAAGTAATTACAATTTTTTAGACGCCCTTTTCTAAAGTTAATTTCAATTTTTTACTTTAATTTTTAGCATTGTATAATTAAGGAAAATAACTTTTGAAGTGCACAAGAACATGCAAGAGCACATTCCTTCCACATTTCAGGAAAATATATGTGAAAAAAAGAATTTATATCATTACAGTTTAATAATAAGATACATTTATTTATTGTAATTATTGATAAAGTAAAAATAATGGATGGCATTTACAGATATTTGTTCAATAAATTTAAGATTTCAAAGATTTCAAAAAATGATATCGGATTTTGTTAAATGCACACAATATTATGATACGATTTACCAGATTTTTAAATACGTTTTACCACTTTATTTCATTAAAAAAATCCCAGAAAATTCTGACGTACATTCTAAATTAATTTCGCTGTTTCAAGTTTTAACTTAAGAAAAATTTATGATTACATGAATTTTTTAAAGATGGAAAGAGAATAAGTAACACAAATACTTACTTTTGATTTGAATTTTGCCTAAAAAAAAAAAATCTATCATTAATAATAATTCTTTCATAATTTTATTATAAAAGTAAATAAAATCTATCATTAATAATAATTCTTTCCTAATTATAAAAGTAAATAAAAATCTATCATCAATAATAATTCTTTCATAATTTTATTATAAAAGTAAATAAAATCTATCATTAATAATAATTCTTTCATATTTTTATTATAAAAGTAAATAAAAATCTATCACTAATAATAATTCTTTCATAATTTTATTATAAAAGTAAATAAAAATCTATCATTAATAATAATTCTTTCATAATTGTATTATAAAAGTAAATAAAAATCTATCATTAATAATAATTCTTTCTAATTTTATTATAAAAGTAAATAAAAATCTATCATTAATAATAATTCTTTCATAATTGTATTATAAAAGTAAATAAAAATCTATCATTAATAATAATAATTTTCATAATTTTATTATAAAAGTAAATAAAAATCTATCATCAATAATAATTCTTTCATAATTTTATTATAAAAGTAAATAAAAATCTATCATTAATAATAATTCTTTCATAATTTTATTATAAAAGTAAATAAAAATCTATCAATAATTGTTATCAATAAAAATGTAAAGAAATATCAAAATTTTTAAATTCTTACTTTTAATAATGAAGTTAAAAATGCAAATTAATGCATTTAATATCACAAAAAAGCATAAAACTTTGACAATAAATTTTAAAATTATTATATATTAAAAAAAGGTTAATATTTGTTCAAAATAACTAAACTATTTGAAAATAATTAGTTAATAAAAAGTTTTTAGCATATTTATTTATTAAAATGTATTTACTTTTGTCTACATCATCCAAATTCAAACTTCCCAAATCGAGTTTGCTCAAATCAATATTGTTGAGATCTTCTATAATAATAGATTTACAAAATATGAATACAATTAAAATAATAAATTATATCTAAATTAAAAAAAAAATAAAATTTTTGTCTATATAAAAAAATAGAATAAAATGAAAATTATAATTGTTTTTAATCATGTTTTTTACTATATCGTCCTAAGTTTAAACATGTTAGATTTCTGTGCCAACATTGTGCAATTTTTAGTAGAAAGAATATATTAGTAAATTTAACGATAATTTATTTCATTTGTCATTTAGCATCTTTTAAAATTGTCACATTAATCTTAAAAATGACTTACTAACAGTTCAAAGTAATTTATTTTTAGAAATTGAAAATGTAAAAGGAATTATTTTATTTGATAAAGTCAATTAATTATGTAATTGGAAGAGTTGATATTTTTTTTTGCAGTTTCTTCAAGTTTTCCTTTTTATTTCCTGTTTCTTCTTATTAATGTGATTGTTGTTTTTTCTTTTATTTTATAATCTTATCTTTCCATTATTTTTTTATTTTCATCAGTAAACAATTTCAATAATAGATAATTTTGAGATGAAAAGAACAATGTAATAAAATGACAAAATATTAGCCCGGAAAGTTATTTTGTATTATTATTTATTTATATTAGTAAACTATTAGTAGTTATTAGTTAGTGTATTATTAGTTATTTTTTAAAAAAGTATATAATAATATACTTTTTAAAAATAATTAGATGCATTTGTGTGATTAAATTATCTAATAAAATTAACAAAACTTGGA
>BPLR01014722.1:0-50912 GCA_021605095.1 Caerostris extrusa
GTTTCAGCATGTTTTGTTGCATTAGTTTGTTGTTGTTGTATGTTTTTTTTTTTTCGTTGTTCTTTTTTTTGTTGTAACTGTTCATAATCAGCCATTGGAAATAATAAAAAAATCTTCAAAATAATAATAAATATTTGTCATTTATTTCTCTATCCTATTTGTCAAACTTTACAATAATTATCGTTCATTCACCATTTTACTATGAAACTTATATACGTATATGTTTCCTCAAGTACAGAATATTTAATACTTGCTTAACAAAGAAATTGTACAAATTCAACATTCAAACAATAGAAATTTATCTATTGTTTCATTAACAGAAAAACAAATCAAAGAATCTATTTTTAAAATAAAAACAAATATTTATCCTACATTTTTTTCTATTTCATTAATGCTCAGACGACAAAACATTTTGTGCAAACTCAACAATAATTTTGTATTTAATACTTGTTAAAAAGAAGTTGTCCAAACTCAACATTCAAACAATAGAAATTGATCTCCATTATTCCATTAACAATTAAGAACTAATAACTGATAAAATAATCAATTATCAAATCAAACAAAATGGCTATTCATCATTTAATTTTTACTTCTTTTCTACATTACTACAAACCTTAAATATCAAGACACTGATGCTAGTACAACATATAATCTACTGAAATTACTTCATAACTCATTATAAGTTTATAATTGATAAAATGATAAATAACCAAAACAAAAATAATTATTTACTATCGAATTTTCACCCTTTATTTTGAACTTCATTAAAATCTTTACTTATCAAATTATTCAGCATCTAATTTTTACTCCCTGTTTCAGTATAAACCTTAAATATGAAGACATTGATGCAAACTCAACATATAAGCAATCGAAATTACTCCATAACTAACTATAAGCTGATAATTGATAAAATGATAAATAACCAAAACAAAAATTATTATTTATAATCCAATTTTTACCCCTTTCTTTTCTACTTCATTGAAATCTTTACATATCATGCTATTTAACATTCAATTTTTACTCCCTCTCTCGTTATAAACCTTAAATGTAAAGACATTGATGCAAACTCAACATATAAGCAATAGAAATTACGCCATAACCCACCATAAGCAGATAGTTGATAAAATACTAAATAATTAAAGCAAAAATAATTATTTATCATCCAATTTTTCCCCTCCTTTTCTACTTCATTAAAACCTTTACATTTCATGTTATATTTAGCATTCAATTTTTTACTCCCTCTCTCACTATAAACATTATATATAAAGACACTGACGCAAACTCAACATATAAACAATCGAAATTACTCCAGAACTAACTATAATTGATAAAATAATAAATAACCAAAACAAAATAAGAACAAAAACAATTATCTAGCATCCAATTTTTACTCCCTCTCTCCCTATAAACCTTAAATATCAAGACATTCATGCAAACTCAACATATAAGCTACTGAAATTACTTCATAACCCGCTATAAGAAGATAATTTTAAAATAATAAATAACTAAAAGCAAAATAATTATTTACCTTCCAATTTTTACATCTCTCTCACTCTAAACCTCAAATTTAAAGGCACCGAGGCAAACTCAACATATAAGCAATTGAAATTACTTACTTCATAACCATTACAAGCAGATAATAGATAAAATAATCAATAACCCCAACAAAAATAATTATTTAGCATCCAATCTTTACTCTCTCATTATAACCCTTAATTATAAAGACATTAATGCAAACTCATACACAATTGAAATTATTCCAAAATCAATTATAAGCCCATAAATGATAAAAAAATATATTCACATTTAAATAATCATATTGTTATCATTAAATAATCATTTATTGTAATTAAATAATAATATTATTATTAAATAATCATTACATTTAATCCTTGTTTAAAGACAAACGGTTCAAACCCTACATTTAAACAGCAGACATTGATCAATTACACCAATAATTTTTATTTTGCTTTGTTTTATCTTTTAAATTGTCTGTTACTCCATTAATTACATCAACTTTTTTTAATTCGTTAAAATATATATCTACTCCATATATACCAAAAGTATTTATCATCCAATTTCTATTTCACTACTAAAAACTTATATATACAGACAACTATACAAATTCAACCAATAGACATTACTCTATAACCAACTATTTGATAAAGGATTAAATAATCAAAACAAATATAATTATTTACCATTTCAATATTTACTGTTTCTTTTAATTATTTGCAATCCTTACACATCAAGAACTGTAGCTAACCCAAAATTCAAACAATGGAAAATGTTTGGCTACATTTCATCAATTACTGCTTAAAGTGGCAGTTAGCAAAAAAATTAACAAGCGAACAAATCTGTGCATTATAAACCTAGTGCATTACCACTATAAGCCCTGTGCATTATACACGTTAAATAATCATATTATTATCATTAAAAATCATTTATTATCATTAAATTAAATACTTGTTTAAAGAGAAACAGTCCAAATTCTACATTCAAACAATAAAAATTGATCTATTACTCCTTAATTTTAATTTTCAATTTGTCTGTAACTCCTTTAATCACATCCATTTTTTTTCACTTTGTCAGAAACTATATTTATCAAAAGTGTTTTTCATCCAATTTTTTTACTTCTCTTCTATTTCACCAACAAAACTTATATATTAAGTCAACGACACAAACTAAACATTCAAACAATAGAAATTACTCTATAACCAACTACGAGATGATATTTGATTAAAGATTCAATAACCAAAACAAATATAAATATTTATCATTTCAATATTTACTCTTTCTTTTAATGATTTGTAATCCTTACAATATCAAAAACTGAGACAAGCACAAAATTCTAACAATGGATATTGTTTGGTTAAATTTCATCAATAACAGCCAACTATAAGAGGATATTTAACAAAAGATTAAATAACCTAAACTAATATAATTATTTACCATTTCAATATTTACTCTTTCTTTTTATTCTTTGCAATCCTTGCATATCAAGAACTGAGACAAACCCAAAATTAAGGCAATGGAGGTTGTTTGGTTACATTTCATAAATAATGATATTTGATAAAAAGATTAAAAATCCAAAACGAATATAATTATTCACAATTTCAATTACTCTTTCTTTTAATTATTTACCATCCTTAAATATCAAGGACTGCAGCAAGCTCCGAAATTCAAACAATGGATATTGTTTGGTTGAATTTCATCAATAACTGCTTAAAGTGTCAGTTAGCAAAAAAATTAATAAGCGAACAAATCTGTGCATTACACTATATTTCTGAGATTCTACAGTTCTATATGCATAGATAATGGATGCAAACCTACCTGGCATTGGGAAGCAATCCGGCATACCGACAGGCCTCAGATACACAGCTCCATTGGCCGCAAAATAATCGTTCAAAGACATGGCAGATTATCTCTCTAACGAGTAAAGAAAGACACCACCGACTGGCACAAGCAGCGTTCACGGATCTATCGATCCGGGATCGCGTTCCGGACAGCACATGAGTAAAACAAGGATCGAGCGGCTAGTACGTGCACTTTCTCCTGATCCAACCTGCACGGATACAGGTCGCTTCGCATCTGCGGTTTTGCTGCGATTGGTCGGTGGCATGGCTCGCTTTGGTGGCGCCCGTTTGGCGACTAGGCAGCCCGCTTGGCTAATAAGTGTCCTCGGGAGATTTTGAGTGATCTGTGACATAAGGGGAGGTGATATGAGCGTCAGCTAGGTTAGCAGGTGGCATATGTTATCTATGGAGAGGAATGGGTTTTGCTGTGGGGTTGGCTTTTGGTCGTGCATTGGTTTGGGTTGGGAGTTGATCAATTTGGCCACACATTAATAATGGTTTGCTAAACGTAAATTAATCAATAGAAGAGTGGAGAAATATGTTTAGAATAAACATACTTTTGGATGATTTTTATTGTTTTATTAGAACAGACTTAATGTTCCACAATATACTACAAGAAATCTGTAATGGGTTTATTTCCTTTCCAAGAGTACTTTTAAATTAACTATTCCGAATTTGTGTGCCAAATAGGAAAAAATATAGACAAACTCTCACTAAATGGACTGATAGTCTGCAATGCATGACAATGGATTTGAAACTTCTCCCGCTAACCTGCGTTCGTTATCAATTTCGGAGATCAAATCAGGAGATTGTGAGTGATTATTATTATTTCAGTGATTATTACCCACCAGTAAGTGGTGATTATTGCCTCCTTTGAGGAGTTTCTGCCGTAAATGTCGCACATTTGCATGTCGTATCGAAGAAAACCCAGAAAATTCTCAATGAAACCCAGAATTCAATGACTGCAACATAGATCCCTAGGAATTTTTAACCTTTCTCTTTACTGAGTGCATTATTACAGAGCTATGAATCTATGGTTTAATAGAAAAAATTATTTAATAATGATAGATGATACTCGTTTAAACTATCGTTAGATAGTGCTTTTGAAACAGTGTTTCGTTTTTTAAAACTTAGTTAAATTGATTTTGTTGAAGTACATATCATGTAAGAGTAATCTTTTTTTTTATTTGGATTTATTATTCCATTAAAAGTAGTCATAATACAGAACTTTTATTTTACATTTTTCAAATATCACTGAACTGTACATTCTTATTTCTATTTCTAAATTTATTTTTTGAGAATTCAGGCTTTTAGCTTTTAAATAGAAAGTAAATGAAAATTCCTGCATTATCAGTAATAATAATAATAATTTTAATTTAATTAGCATTTATTTACTTTTTGCATGCTTTAAAATAATTTTTAAAAAGTGGCGAAAAAAATCATAAATCAACAAAATTATCGTAATATATAATAATAAAAAAGAATCTGTTATATTAAAATATATAAATCATTATGGTTTAAATTTCAGAAAATAAATTCACTTTTTTTAGATGGGTATAGTAAACAATTAGTAACTAGTAAATTTCAACTGTCAGAAATAATGTCTATTTTTACAATCAAATGATTTCTTTACACCAACAAACAAATCTTAAAAATTAATATTGATGTAAATAATAATAAATTTATTGTAAATTTAATTTTTGTAAATTTAATATAATTCATTTTGATAAATTTAATTTTTATAATTACATTTTATTCTTTATAAATTTAATTATTATAAAGTAAATTTGTTATAAATTTTAATAATAAATTCATTAATTATTTAAATTTCTGATCTACTATGATACATTGAGACTCAGAAGAAAAATAAGTACTCAATGATTGAAATTTCTTTTAATATTATATTTACTGTATAGAGTAAGTTTGTTGCACTTTTAATGTACATGTAATTGGCTACCTGCTTGACGAACTGTATTGAAATCATTGAGAAATTACTGCATTTAAAATACCGTATTAAAGGTATTAAATGCGAAAATTAGATTCTTTCAACAAACATAATAAGCCGCGAATTTATGAAACGATACTACGTACTCTGCTAAGTTAACGCCTAGATGAAGCTGCTATAATTAAGTATTTAAATGTAAAGAAAATTTCTGTTTGCAGAATATTTTTAATAGAATAGATTAGATTAGATTATAACAAGCATTCCCAAGGCCATGTCAACTTGCTCTGTTTCCTAGGGTAGTAGAACATTAATAGAAAAAGAATCCCCTGATATGGTCGTTTTTATAAATTGGATAATCTTATAAATTTTTTTGAATGGTAAATTTTTACTTATAATAGCTTAATTAAAAAAATTCTTTTATAAATAAATTTTAATCTTAAATATAATTATTATCAATAATCATTATATATCCTTAAATAATTATTATCATTGTTTATAATAATGATCATTATGTAATTATTAAAACAAATATTATTTTTTTAACTTTAAGATTCTATTTACCATAATTTGAAGATGCATCAAAAGATTGTGAGAAGTTGTTTTTACTGCTAATATTATACTTATTTACGTTTTAAAATGTTATTTATATTAAATTTTTTTTATCAGTCTCATTTAATATTACGATCGAGGTTTATATCAATTGATTTCATACATAATTAAATAATTTAAATATTTAAGAAAAAAATTTATACTCTAAATTAATTATTGGTTATTTATTTCCACATTATTTAGATTAAATGACTAATATGATAATGATAGAATAATTCTGTACTCATAAGTACATATATAAGATGAACAATTTTTAATGAATCTGTAGATAATTTATAATTAATTCATAAAAATACTCGTTTGATTTTTTAATTGAAAATAATTTGCAATTTTCATCAAAAAAAAAAAAAAAAAAAAAATTCAAATATCGTTATTCAAATAAAAAAAACGTATTAAATAATTAAAAGTTGTGCAGATATGAAATGTAATTAAATGGCAGTAAAACATTCCATTATTAACGGAAATAGTTTTGAGATTAGATACGTCAAGGCATCTAATAAATTACAATTAAATTAAAATCCTAAAAATGTTAATGGGGGACTACTCCATTAAATATAAAAAATGATAATTTTTTTAAGAAGAAATGAAATAAATGAATTTAAAATGTCATTAATTTTGTTTTTTGTCCAAAAAAAAGTATCATCAAAACATTAACACTTCTAATGGACAAATAATGGTTTTGGGAATTATGTTATTGATTACTTTATGACCAGTTAAACGATTAGGCTGTTTGAAATTAAACGCAATTTTTTTTTTATTTTATCTTATTTATTTATTTTGTTGGTTTTCACAAACTATTGTAAAGTTTTGAAATAATTAAAAAAAAATATTAGAAATTGATTCAGCTAGTAGCTAAATTTAAAACAAAAACCACCAATTCCTTTCTTAATTAAAATGTTTTGCATTACAACTATATGAAAATTACTTAAACCTGACAGATTTATGACTTACATTAAAAAGTTTTTATTTTTTATATGAAGGAAATTGTTTCGTTGTTATTTATTCTTTATTCTGTTTATTATCTTTTATATCAAAACATTCTAATTATTTTTCCGTTAATTAAATTTTTTTGTTTTAAAACAAAAATCAAAAAGTGTTGTATCATTGCAAATCTTGTTAAAGAATATAAAAGGAAATATAACTAAATCAGAAAAAAAAACATGCTTATTAATGTATTATATATACATGCCATGCATAAATCATATACAATTTTATTAGCTGATTTATTGAATAAATAAAAATGATATTAATATGATAAAAATCGGGTATTTTTGTTTTACTTCATTAAATTTCTTAATTCATACTTTAAATAATTTTTCAAACCTTTTAAAAATCTATATAATGTTTGTTTTCTCTTAAGTAAATTAAACATGTTTCATTTATCTAATTCGTCATACAAATGAGACTTTAAAGAATTAATTATTAGCTACTTATTTTGTTTTAAGCCCGTATGATACTTAGAACTCAAATTTGTTTACTGAAAAATAAATTATCCACATAACACAGACAATTATGATATATGTATTAACTTCATCAACATTCTAGTCATTTAAAACCATTGAAACCATTGAATGTGTTTGCATTTTAGCATTGAAAATCTAATTTTAATTTCACTATTTAAACAAGTCAGAATTATAAAATATGTGCATAAAAGAAGTTGCAACTCAGGTGTGGTTCCATTTCTTGATAACATATTTGTCATTGACTTTATTATAATGGGAATTTTTATATAACTTTAATATAACGAAAAAATCTGAGGTTTTTTTAAAATTTATAAACGTTTTTAACTTTTTTTTTTTCGAATGTTTTGAAAACCCACACGCACTTAAACGGTATAGAGGTATAAAATAACGAGAAATATTAAAACACCAGACCACTAAACAATTTCTTTGATTTTTTTTTTAAATTTAACAAGAAATACTAAAACACGAGACCAATGAAAAATTTCTTTGATTTGGTACTATTTTTTAAAATTAAATTTTCATTATTTTGATCATAAATCTGATTTTTCAAAACATAAATGATTATTTTGATCATAAATGATTCTATCAAATCATAGAATGTTTTAAAACAAAGTCTTTCCTACAAAACTGAATATTACTAGACTAGTTCTTTCAAAATAGATGCAGCCATGTTCCGCTTTTTATACTTTTATATTAATATAACATTAACCTTAATATAACGAAAAAAATGTGTGTGGTTTTCTTAAAAAAATATATTACGTTTATAACTTTTTAAATTTTTTTTCGAATATTTTTAAAACCCACACACGCTTAAACTTATAAAATAACAAGAAATATCAAAACCCTAGACCACTAAAAATTTCTTCGAATTTGTGCTATTTTTTTTTAAAGTTTAATTTTCATTACTTTGATGGTAAACCTGATTTTAGCAAGTTGTAGGATGTTTAAACGAGCAGAATTTCCTACAAAGTTGAATTGTACTTGATTAGTGCTTTAAAAATAGATGAAGCCATGTTGTGCTTTTTAGATCTTTAAAATTTTAAATGAAAATTCCTTAAAAGAGTCCAAAAACAAAACTCATTAAAAATAAATGAGTTATTTAATAATAAATCTATAAGCAAAAATTAATTATCAGTTTTATTTATGTCAAAAAATAAAACTGATAATTATTTTGCTTATAGATTTATTATTAAATAACTCATTTATTTTTAATGAGTTTTGTTTTTGGACTCTCTTATGTGTTGATAATAGATGTTTTAAAAAATATTACTTTCATGATTTCATAATGAAAATGCAATTTTTGGAAATATAAAATATTATTTTTAGAAATGATATTAACTTTGATAAAAAGAATATTTATTATGTCCAAATGTACTTTTAAAATGTAATAATATTATAAAAATTAAATGGTTTTAATAAATAAAAATCATTAAATTGAAAAGAATTATACATAATTAAATCACTTTTAATTTTTTAAAAAATATAATGTAAAAATGCTAGTTTTTTTATTAAATGCCATAATGATATTTTATACTTAAATATAAAAATACTTAATATATTTTATACTTTTGGGTATTGTATTATAAAATTAAAAAATAAAGATAAAAACAGAAATGGATTTTAGAAGTTAAAATAATATTTTACTATTTCAAAATGTCTATATTTAAATTTGAAAGCTACAATTTAATTTTTAATCGAAACGATTCAATAAATAATTAAAAAAATATGCTAAATTTTAGTATAAATGTCTTGATAACATAAAAAATTTATAATGCAAAGATAAAATTATATTTCAAATTATAATTCTTTGTCAAAGCAATAGATTTTATAATTTTTTTAATTCTGTAGTAAAAAATTAATTAAATAAAGTTAATGAATATTTGATTGAATTCTAATTATTTTTATTCAAAACAATAAATCCGTATAAGGAAAAATGATTGGGTATTGCATATAAACGTTACTGGTAATGTATATAAACGTTTTGGTATTTTTTGGGTATTGTATATAAACGTTTTGGTATTTTTGGGTAAGGTATATAAATGATTTTAGGTATTATATATTAAATGATATATTAAAAGTCTAAAATATTTTCTATTATAAAAAGTGAGTATTATTTTAGCTGTGTTCTCTGTAGTGAACTTTATTAAAAAATTTAAGACATATCTAAATATACAATACCACATTTTCACTTTTACCTCATATAATTTAAATATTTCTTCTATTTATGATTGTATGAATTTTAAATAAAAATTTTTTTTTAAATAAATACTCATATTTTAAAATATAACATTATTTTTTTTTTCTAAATGCAATTATTTCTGTATAAATATAGCTTAAAGTATATGAAAATATTTTCATATATAAATAATTTCCATATTGCAATTTCCAACTGATGTTTTTACTTTTTTTATGTACAGATGGCAGTTTCATGTAATAAAACTCATTTAAAAGTTATAATATTTTTAATTACATACTTTAAGAACGTTATTTAAATAATTTACTTTTATTATATAATATACCACAAATATTGTTTTTTATAAAAAAAACCTTCTTGTCTGTTTTGATTCTGATCTAAAAAAATTTAGTTTACATAAAGAATTTTAAACAAATAAAACAAATGTATTTTTTAAACAAAACTCGGAATTTAATGATATTTTTTATAAAGCACGCCACAGAATTAAATTAACACTAAATTTTAAAAGAAGCCATTTTTTTTCTTAAAATTTGTTTGAAAAAGTCGATTTATTTACAAAAATAAATTCTAAATTAATTTACATAAAGAAGAAATTATTTTACTTTATTTATTCTCTTTAATTAAATTATAGAAAGTCTCACAGTTGACATTTTTTAAAGATCTGAATATTTAAATTATCTTTAATTTTCGTCTGAGTAATAGTTAATACTTTTTGTTTTATATAGTTAATACTTTTTTCAAATATAATAATTATCTTATAATTAATATTTTCATTTCTGAATAAACAAATACTAATATTCAGTTAATTATTCAATAATTGTTCAACTTCACCATCTGTAAAATTAATATAATTGCTTCTGAAAAAAATAAGTAGTTATTTCCTGAAAAATTAATCTTTAAATTTCATTAATTACAGAAATTTAATATTATGATCTTTTATTAGTTAAAAACTTTTTGAAAATTTGATAACTGATTTTTTTAGAAAATTAAATTGTAATATTAATGAAAAATTAACCCAAAATAAGAAATTTTGATTTGAAATAATTACAGAAAATAATTGCAATGAAATAGATTATATTTCGTACTGCACTACATTAACATAATTAGTTAGTATAAAAAGCATTATAAATTATTAATTTATGTTTGATCAAAGCGAAATTATTTCTTTATCACTAAGAAATGTTTATTCGTCTATGATTTCTTTTGTCAGAATTAATTGAAATTACAAATATTTAATTTAGAAATTAAAAATAACGATCCTAACATTTCAATTTTTTTGTTATTACGATCACAATATTTGTACAGTTATATTTTGATATTTTTGTCTGCAATCAAACTTAATTAAGTATCTTATAAAATTTATAATTTAATTTAACTTATATGGCATATATTTATATGCTTTTTTGAAATACGTTGCCTTAAACTAAAAATCAATTTTACTTTAATTTGGTTTTAATTCAATATATGCAATTAAAAATCCTGATTCTTTTTGCTGGATGAGTTATTTTTGTTTATAATTAGAATAAAAGGAATTTTGTTTCATATCTGCTATTCTTTGAAAGAAATTAATTATTGTATATTAGCAGAAAATTCTTTAGAAAACTTTTCAAAATTAATTTTATTTCATCTTTTAAAACAAATGAATTTTTGAAATTCAAGTATATTTTTCTTTTAACTATAATCTTAACTACAATTAGTAAACTTTTTAATTCATTGCTTTTAATTAGCAGAATTAATGGATGTTTTCTTATTATACTACATTTAAAAATTAATGTTTTTTATGATTTATTTTCCATTTAATTCTCATTTTTCTCGCTATGATGAAACTGTTTGGGCTGTAAACCCATACTATGAACGATAAAACTCTTTCAATGTACAATAATTGTCTAGAACTACTACATCGCTGTGCCTAAAAAGCAGAGTTGCCTCTTTGCAGTTTGGAAATGATATGGGGAAAAGTCTGATTGGGCTCCGTGACGCTCTGACAATCATATGAGATTGGGACTTACGGCTTAAAGTGGATTCCGAATCATTACAAACAGCCATAGCACCGCCGGGACTCGAACCCGACACCTGTGGTACCGAGCATCAGAGCGCTAGCTACTCGGCTATCAGTAACCACAATAATTGTTTGAAAGATAAAGGAAAAAGGCATAGGTTCATATAACTAGGCGCAAGTGATATGCAATTACTTCTTTTAGAATCGAGGTGATTCGGCGGCGACTGTAATATTGCGTGGGGACGACAATATGAATGCTTGGCAGGAATATTTTGAAGTTTTACCAAATGAAACTCAAATATGGAACAATTATCTCTGAAAACTCCAATTAATCTCACAATCTTTATTTGTAAAAGGGATGAACTAGATTTATCTTATTTAATATTTCCTTATTAAGTCAATTAAACCCTTACTGAATTTGAATCTTTATGGACAAACTTGAATCGTACATTTTAATACATTACCTATCATTAAAATATCTTTCTATGCAATATCACAATTTGCAATATGTGTTTATGCATACACTAATACATTGTTGCAATCAAGTATCCATTATATATGCACTTAATCTAAAATTTGCAACAATGAATATAATGAAGCACTACAAACAGCCATGCCACCGTCGGGAATCGAACTCGAAACCTGTAGTACCGAGCACCAGAGCGCTATCTACTCGGACATCAGTTCCCACTATGATAAAAGACATAGGTTCATGTAACTAAGCACGAGTGATGCAGTCACTTCTTTTAGAAACGAGGAGAATCGGTGGCGACTATGATACTGCGCGTGGACAACAATATGAATGTTTGTTAGGAATATATATATATTTATTTACCATATGAAACGCGAATATGGGATAATTATATTTAAAATTCCAACTATTTCGCAATTTTTATTTTGTAAACAAGATTTCTCTTACGTAGCCTTTCGTTATTAAGTCAATTAAACTCCTTACTGGCAATGATATGTTTTGAATCTTTTATGAAAAACTTTAATCTTATATTTTATTACACTATCTTTTATCAATATATGCTGCTATCCAATATCCTAATTGGCAATATGTGTTCATACATACACTAATACATTTTTTGCGATAAAATTTCCATTATATATGCACTTAACATAAAATTTGTAACAATGGTTGTAATGAAGCACTACAAACACCCATGGCACCGCCGGGACTCGAGCCCGAAACATGTGATACCGAGCGCCAGAGAACAAGACATTCGGCCATTCAGGCCTCACAATATTTGTCTAAATGATAAAGGAAAAAAGGTCACAGTGCTGTCACTTCTTTAGAAACGAGGAGATTCGGTGGATACTATGATACTGCGCGTGGACAACAATATGGATAATTGTTAGGAATATATATATACCATATAAAACGCGAATATGGTTATATATATATATATATATATATATATATATTCCTAACAATTATCCATATTGTTGTCCATATTGTTGCTATGCAATATCACAATTTGCAATATGTGTTTATACATACACTAATACATTGTTGAGATCAAATATCCATTATATATACACTTAACCTAAAATTTGTAGCAGTGATTATATTTCATTATAATCTAAAATAAATCTTATATTTTAATACATTGTGCTTTATTAATATATCTCGCTATTCAGTATGACACTTTGCAATATGTGTTTAAGCATACATTAATACATTGTGGCAATCAAATATCCGTTATATATGCACTTAACCCAAAATTTGCCACAATGATTATAATGAAGCACGTATGGAGGGAGAATGCTCAATTTGTGTACGACCCCCTTTCGTTGCGGGCTAATGGGGTCGAAACAGGACTTAGAGAAATCTCCATTTGCTTAACAAGGGATTGAGACCCGAGAGCACGGACGGATCCATCCCCGGGATAAACCGCACGCATCGCATATGGGGTGGGCAAACGTGCCGCATTACACCGGGGATGGGGGGCCGGCGATATGCTGCCTCCAAACACGAAACAGTTAGGCGAAGGCGGCTTAGAGGCGGATCAGCGTTTTATGGAGTTGCCTCCTTTAGCTTTATGTTTTGTCATTCGAGTTTGTATTTGTTTCCATCAACTCGCGGGATTGGTAGCTTTCTAGATTTTGAATTGGACTGGCGCCCTCTGGTGTGTTTCGTGAATAAGGATTTTTAAATTTTTTTATTTATTTTATTTTTTTGTATGAATTAGTGGTATTAAGCTGGTGTTGTAAGGAATGTAGCATTATTGGAGTTTTGTTTTTGTAAATATCCGTTTGTTACTGACATCCGTATTTGTATAATGACGTTGATAATAATTCAAAAGAAAATTTTTATTTGTGTATTAAGATGAATAGATCGACATATTTACAAAGAAAGCATTGAAAATTGTTTTTGTATTTCGTGCAAAGTTTGAAAAGAAAATATTTAGTTTCCAATTTCGGGTGAGAGTCATTCCAAGTTTGTTTTGGTTTGTCGCTCTACGGTCATTTTTTCTTCACACTTTTACGATAATTAGACCGGGATCTACAGTTTAACGAGGATTCCGAACCACGAACAAACAGCCATACTATTGCCAGGATTCGAACCTGAAGTATGTGGTAACAAAGGCCAGAGTGGTAGTCTTGCCATCAGGCTGCAATCATTCCAAGAAAATTTCATGTTTTGAGGGAAAATCTCAGTCATTTTTGTTTCTTATTCCTAAAACATTTAAGAAGCATTATATATTTAAATTTTAATAATCCTAATGACTATTACACCACACCACATCACTATGCCTAGAGCTGGGATGCTCCTATACAGTTTGGGAATGATGTGGGTGTAATTGAATGGACAAACCATGTAGGTTGGAAAAATTTTGTAAAATTTACTTTTGTACAGTAATTTACTTTTTACAGAAGCTAAACAATGAGGAAAAATTATATAAAAAAATATTAGTAAGTGTCAAAAAGTTAAATATTACAAAAAAGAGGTGGAATAGGAAATGTGACTTCTGCAAAAGGGGCAATTGGACACTTAGTTTGGCGTAATTAAAGACTGATTTTCACACATGAAATTTCCGAGTCCCTTTGCATTTCAAAATGTTAATTTTCATAGATTATATTGGCTTTGGAAGGTTTCTTCGTATGCCATGATAATTTAAGTGGGCAGAAAAGTGGAGGGAAATACCTGCAATTCCATGAGAACAAAAAAGCTTGAGTTTTAAATAGAATCTTTGCAGTTCAGATGGAAATATATGTAAAGGTCAAGTGACTAGTGATCTGGTGTCCAATGCCGCAAGTTTCACGTTCGACTCCCGGTTGTTCCATGGATGTGTGTAGTGGTTCGGAATCCACTTTAAACCGTAGATCCTGGTCTAATATGATTATAAAACGTTGGGCTGACAATCCTACGCCATAAAAAAAAAAAAAGCAACATTTCATGCTTTGGAATCTACCAAAACGGCAGAAGGCCTTGGCCAATTAATGGGTCTGTCGCGCCATTAAAGAAGAATATATAAACTATTGTAATTGATAACACAAATTCCATCAAAAAAGGTTACCAAAGGTAGAAAAAGTTGTAGAAAAATTGGGTCAATATCATAGTGAAATTTGCATATGCATAAATTTTCCTTTTCACAACTAGCTTGAAATTTCCTTTTTATTAATTTTTGGTCATTTTTTTAACTAATGTCATTTTTTTTTTTAAATAGCGTATTAGAGGCTAGTTGAATTATTTGATTTAAAATACGTTAATTTAAACCGCCAATTATCACAATGTTCGTTATTTTAAAATAATCCAATTTCATTAATAAAATTAAATAGTACATGCGTTACAATTAGTCTTTGATTAGAATAATTCAAAAATGAAGGTTCATTATCTTTCGAAAGTAATTTTTGTACAGCAAGATAGATAGAAACTATTGTTTTAACTACATCTGGTGAAGGACATAATAAACTAGATATATCCATATTTTGAATGAGAGAACAATTGCTATTAAATCCTAAAGATTATTCAAAACCAACAATTTTGTTGTTGAATCGCCTTTTAATTCCTTTAGTGATGCTCGAGCACAGTATCCATATAATGAAGTCATTGCAGGTACAAGAGGTTGAACTTCATTGAAAACTTTAGATTAAACTAAATTAAAATTGATAAGTTAAAGAATCTTAAAAATTCACAACAGAATCTAAGTCTTCTAGATTAATAATTGTATAGTTAATGATCCATATTTATTTAAAAACAATGTTATGGCAGAAAATTTTACATTCTCCATTTAGTCTTCACTTCATAAATTTGGCGAATTGATATTAAATATAAAGATCCAGTACATGTTCTATATTTATCTAATGATCCTTTAAAGCATCTGTTAAAATACTTAAACTTTAATCTATTTATACAATATTTTGTCATTTCAACTAAAGGCTTCGATGTTTGAGTGTGAGCATGACGTGTTTCTTTCGTAAATGTTCCTTTTTTTTCCCAATTTTGGTTTTTCCAAGAATTTAATCGTAATTACGAATTTCACGACTTTAATCATAATCGTTTTATGTAAAAATCCATATTTTTATGAATTTTTTTATTTAGAAAAACAAAAATGGGTGCTTGCTATGGATCAAAACAATAATGTCTTTAAAAGGTTTTTATCATTTACAATCTTCCACCATGTATACAAAAATAAAAACGGATGTAGGTTTAAAATTTACTAAATTATGCTGTTCTCCCAAATTTTGAATGGCACATTTATTAAATACTTTAAAACAATCTTTACATTTTGTTTCTATATATAGGGAATAATGTTTAAAATTAAACTATAGTAGTATTTTACTATTTTACTGCATTCAAATTAATGTAAATGTTTCAATAATAAAAACAGTTGCTTCTAATAATGGAGACTTATCGAAATCCTCAAAATCTGTATTTTTTTATTAATCCAGTTTTTTATATTCATTTTAATATGTGCACAGAATCTATTATAAAATACAACTGTTAAATAGAAAAATAATAAACAAATTTAGTAGAAAAGTATTCTTAAAAAGTAAAAAGTTCTTTAAAAATTTCAAGAAAGTAAAAAGTTTTTAGTATGTAGAAAATGTTGGATGCTTATGCTTAAAAGTACTTGGGCAGAATTCTATTGTCACATAGATGTGTGTCATGTTAATGACACAGAGAGTTTATAGCTGTCAGAATAAAAAAAATTAAATTGCTTCCTTTCTTAAAAACTATTGCTTAATTTAATATCTGTAATTCGAATATCATTACTATAAACTCGATTATTCTTTTATAATTACCCTGTATAAATGATAAATAAAGCATGAATTACTCCACCTTGAAAAAATAAAAAGTTTGAGTCAGAAAATTGTTAATTATTATTTAAAAATTGACTAAATTATATTTCAAATTTTTAGGTACAGTAGAAAAACGATCATGAAATATTTCAGTAACAATCATTTCAATAATAATCAATGCATGCCTTTTTTTATGCTTAGCTTTCTATACCAAACTTATCTTCAATACTTAATTTATCTTTATTTTCGCAGTTTGTTTCTCTATACCGAACCTTCCTTAATGTTAACAATAACAAAAAATAGTGATAATTTCATTAAAGAAAATATGAAAGAAAAAGGTTCAAAGAAATTATATTAAGTTGATAAATTTTTTAATTATGCTTTCAATGTGTGCATTAAAGTCGCATCTCTATTAAATAATTGTCAATAGAATCTACACTTAATTTTTTTCATACTATTGTCATTTTATTTCAGTGTAATATTTAAAGTATATATATTTTTAATAATTGGCATGTCAATATTACTGCGTTAAAAAAAATTGAAAAAAAAAGAAAATAAAATAGTAAAAATATTTTTTTAAATTTACGCTAACATTTTCTCTACTATATATCAGAAAGAAACAATATTTATTTTCTTCATTTTATCTCAGTGTAATCTTTAAAGTATATTTTTTTAAAATGTTGTCTGCCATTATGTGTTAAATAATGAAAAAAGAAAAATGGTAAAAAAATCTTTGAACTTTACACTAATATTTTTCTGTACATATATAATAAAATAGAAGTATATCAGAAAGATCGCATAGAAATCAATTTTTGTTTTCTTTTATTTTATTCCAGTGTAATCTTTATGTATATTTTCTGAAAAAATGTTGCCTATTATTATTATTATTACATTAAAAAATGAAAAAGATAAAAAAAGAATAGAAAAATGGTAAAATACCTTTTGAAATCTACGCTAACATTTTTTTTTTGTACATATATAATAAAATACAGTATATCACAATGATCTCATAGAAACTATTTTTGTGTCTTCATTTGTTAAGCATCAGGACAATTTATTGCTGTAATTTGAATGAATAGCAAAGTGACTATTTGATAGCAGACTTTCCTTTTTAACAACGTAAACATATGTAAGGAAAACTTATTTGATCATATTGGAACAGCTATTGGAAATTCAGCTTTCATTCAATACAATGAATAGAAGTTAATTTCCCAATTTTTTTAGAAATATATATCCTTGTGATTTCCACTTTTGATAAATATTTGTGTCAATATTTATAAAAATAAATTTTTTTCTTTTAAGGGCGAGGCAGACCTCAAAATTAGAATTGTAAATTGGATAAATTAAAATAGCTAAGTGCCAAATTTAAGTTTCAAAAATTCAGTTTTTATTTTGACCCATTTTTATAGTACATTGTCATTTAATGTACTAATTACTTTTAAAATAACTAATTTAATTTAATTAACATTTATTAAACAAAATTTATCGAATATCTGATACAAATTTATCGATACCTTTATCAAAATCCTTAAATTAACATTTATCAAATACTTTTTAAAATAACAACGACAAAGATACAATTTTCTTTACTTTTCGGTTTCAATATCAAACAAATCTTTATAATTTATCACGTAGGGCCTGATGGCCGAGTGGCTGGCGCTCGGTACCACAGGTATCGGGTTCAAATCCCGGCGTTGCCCCATGGGCACTTTAAGCCGTAGGTCCCGGTTCTAATAGGACCGTAGAGAGTTGTGAGGGCATTGTTACTCCGCGTCCGTGGCTTGTATTCAAGTTACTCGCGCCCCCTGGGTAGTGCAAAGTGAGTAACATCGGTGCAGCCCTTTATGGCATAAAACGATCATGGTCTATTTGCCAGCTGCATTAGAAAAACAAATTTACAGAAAAGTCAGTACTTTTATTAAATTTAAAGAAACGAAATTAAATTAATACAATTTTCCTTTATTTTTATTTCAATGCACAAATTATTTAATAAAAATAAAAGAACTTGAACATTTTACAGTTCATACATAAAATTTTTTAATTTTTGTCTTATATTTCATTCTAAATTATTAATTTAAATACTTTTCTAGCATTTAAAATTAGCTATTTTTAAATCTTTTGGTATTCAGGTAGCTCTATATTTCGACTACAAGAATTTCAAAATTAAATTCTCCTTTTTATTTTTACTATAAACTAATAGACGAAATTTTTTTTTTGTCAAATTAACTCTATTTCAATACATATAATTTTAGAAAGAAATCTTAAAGAAAAAAAGCATTCAGTTTTCCAAATACAGTGACAATATCAATTTATAATACTATATTATTAATTAAAAAACCAAAATGGAAAAAAATCTATATATTATCCAAAATCTATTTAATACTCAAGAAAACTCAACAGAAAATAATCCTTAAGGTCTTTTAAACATAGATAAAGACTTACCCATTTCCAAAAACCCTCTACAGCAAATTACTGCGATACATTAAACCAGCATTAATTCCTTAAAAATCCCTTTTCACCCAACTAGGAATCCTAATAACTTGGCTTTTCCCCAATAAATAACATTTCGGTCCCTTAAAGCATAAATCGAAAATGATTCCTTCCGTTAATTTCGCAGCATTTAATTATCAACTGTCAACTCATTCATGGGTTGTGATTTATCCCATCATGATGATGAAGCTCTTAAAAGCATCCCTTCAACAACAAACATCCGCTCCGTCTTGCATTCCATTCAGATCTTTTAAACAAATTACGCTCTTTTCCTTCGAGTAGCGAATACCTAGATCTTTAATAAATGCCAGTGCGCAACTAAAAATTTAACAGTGCGTGACCTCTTGCAATATGTGGCGGTTATCTAACCATTTGCTGCAATTGGGAAGTTTGGGGTTCCGGGCTGCCATTTTTGGCACGAAATTAAATTTTCTATGTGAGAATACGTTCAGAAAGAAATACTACTGTGACCAAAAAATTAAGACCAATTATTATTTTATTTCAAAAACTCTTTATTTATTCTTCCAAATTTATTTCATCGCCTTCAAAGTAATCCCCTTCGGACACAATGCAGTTATGCTTAAGTTTTTTCCAATCCTCAATGCATGCTAAAAAGTCATCGGCAGGGATGGCCTCCAAAACGCTCACCGATTCACGCTGAATCTCTTCAATCGACTCAAAACGGTGTCCCCGGAGTGGTCTTTTGAGTTTAGGGAATAGCCAAAAGTTGCACGGTGAATATGGTGGTTAAGGAACGATATGGATTTCATTATTGGCGAAAAAGTCACGAAAACCAATGCAGTGTGAGCTGACGCATACAGTGCTTTCGGTACCAATCGAGATTTGATTCCTTTGAGGCCCAAAATGGAATTGGCGGATACTTTTGAAATTCCAACATCATCAACAAGGTCTCTAATTGTAAAAAGTTTCGACAATTTGCAATCACCAAATCTTTATTTTTTGGACGTGAGCTTCGTCGGTTGAGGTTGAGGTGATCATTCGAACTATTCTGTTTGAACCCCTGGCAAATAAACCGAACTGAAAATCCCGTGTCATACTTAAAAGTTATTCTGTAGATTAAAAAAAGGTTCATCCATTAACGTAATAAAGGTGGGTGAAGATTGTGAATACACTATCTACCTCTAGGGAGCGTTCTTCTTAAATTAGACATTGCTAAAATGGGCTTAGTGCCTTACTGCCTCAGTGGTAAGGGTGAACAATTCTAACAGTTACAGAATGGAGGAGGATTTAGGTTAGAATCTGATTATTGATGGAGTTCGTTTGCAGACCAACAAGGACACAATAAAGCATTTGGCATTGCTGGTTAGGATACCTGGTAGGTGTTTTTATGGGTTTCTTCCTGCGAAACACATAAATGCAGGGTAGTTATTGCTAAATGTCCTCCTGGAATACAATGTCCTGAACTCCTTCCTAGTCAGTAAGCTGTCCGTGGAATAAATGAGTGGAACACGAGACCGACCACAGTGGAACAAAAAACAACAAAATAGTTCAATAAAAAAAAGGTATGTTTAGTATAACAGAGCTCCTCCTTAATATTAAATATGTTATATGTTTGCCGTATCAAATATATGGGATTTCGAAAATGTATATATTTTTTATGAATTTTTTTTTTCTGTACCGAATATTTAAAAGAGATTTGAACGCTTTGAACGTGTTCAGTCGTGGCCCAGTGACAACTTAAGCAGCTGGCGTGCAGAAGGGGTCGAGCTTTGATCAAGCTAGAATGATTATTTTAGTTATATGTAACTTTAGAAAGAAGAGACCCGATGGAGATTATGACAATATGTGCATGGAAAGTTAGGTTGGCTTGTGACAATTTCTTTTTCCTCCCATACGACAAGCAAATATGGGGGAGATATCCGTAAAAGTCCTGGCGGAAGGCTCGACCATACCTTCATAACCCATTGATAGGTTGTTTGTGAGGTAATTATGTGGTATGTGAAACCCACTGATGTTAAAATAAACAAATGTTTTGAATGTTAATTAACTAATTTTCACTTTTTAATAAATAAAGAAATTGATTTATATTAAACAATTCATTTCTTTTTGCTAGTGATAATTAAAAAAGTTTTTTTTTTATATTTTTAAAGTTATTTTAGCAGCTTTGTCTTTATTTCTCACCTAATAAAAATACATATTTAAAAAAACAGTTTTAACAATGACAGAGCTATTGTAACACTTTCTAAACTTCACGTCACTTCTAAGAGCAATGGAGAATTTCGAAGTGTAGAAAAACAACAACTTGTACTGGATTAATCAACACGTACGGCTTTCTGCTTATTGTTTTTTTTTTTTTTTTTTTTTTTTGCCTTTTAATTATTTTAATTGTATTATTTGTTATTTTATTATTTTAATTGTATTATTGACTTGTGTGGAATGTTTTGTCCCATTTAAATATCAAAATAACTACCATGATTAGTTATTTGAGTTATGTTGTTTTACACCATGATTTTTTATAATTGATACTGAGTCACATTCCAGAATTAGAAGTACCATTTTATGAAAAATAACCTTTTTTAGCCTATACCACTTAAAATGTTTTGTGTTTCTCAAATGAAAAAAAAAAAAACTCAATGACTACAAAAATATTCAAAATAAGTCCTCTATATGCAAAAAGCAGTCTCTATCTTTAATTAGTCAAGAGCCTCGTTGTCAAAGATGGCGGTCGCAGTCAGTTCTGCGAGCGGAAGAAGATTTAGGCCTAACTTCCTTCCGCCTTCTCAAAAATACCCTTTCTATTCAAATTGGCTGACAGGCAGATAATAGGAAATGCCTTTCGAGCAGGTTGTTAAGTTAAGAATGAACTTCAATTATTGCTTTTCGGGATGTAAGGCGTTAAGCTTGCCTCTTTCCCATTATTTATCGCAAACGTGCAGGCGAACCGATTTAAATATTTGAGCAGATTAGCAGTTTTGGCAGGGGGTGGGTCTTCAGAAGAAGGGGGGGGATGCCATTAGCAAGCAGAGTGGTTTCGTTTGGGTTTGTTTCTGCATCAGCCCTCCATTTGCATTCTAAGGGTATTGAGAACGATTTAAGTGCTGAAAGGCTGCAGAAAGCACGTAGGGGCGAGGTAGGGTGGGGTGGTTGAATAATTTTAACACATTGGTTGAAGTCATATCTCAGGATGCTGCTATGAAGGGATATTTAAATTTACACATTTTTAAGCAGCTAAATCGAAGTTGAGTGCAAATGATGGACTGTTGAGCATTTAGCCAGCCACGCTTTGCAATTGTGGAGGCGTACTTTTTTATTTTGTTTTTCTCTCTTGATGAATGAAAATAACTTTGATGTTTAAAGTTTGATTAATCGCATTTTATATAAGATATATCGTATAAGCCTCATCAATGCATTTTTTGGAGTTGAAAAAATATGTTAAAGTCATAGGGATGTTGAAAAATATGGAGCAATTTAGGTACTGAACTTGTCATTCGGCCATAGGCAAGTAATTATTACCTATTATAACAATTTGTTCAATATCATATTTTAAATATAATGTGTATGTGTACCTGGCTTATATTTCACAGGGCATATCTTCTGTATTTTCTCTATATTTGGCTTGCTACCAAGATTACTGAATTCTAATAAAACGATGGTTAAAATCCTTCTTCATTGGGCAATAGCCCCATGGTGGGCCAGGTCCGTCTGCCTACTGGTAGATTTCGAGACAAGATATATTTTCTTTTTACGGGACAGGGTTGTCAGCCTTACTCCCAATAGTCATATTAGACTGGGACCGACTGTTTAAAGTTAATTCCGAACCACTACAAACATTCATAACACAGCCGGGACTCGAATCCTGTGGCACCTGAGAGCCAGAGCGCTAGTCCTCGATCAACATGCCCGGATTTAAATCCTGCTTGTATATTTTATCGCTATAATTTTTTTTGCAAAAATTGTACATGCTTAGATGGACGAAAATTATAACTTTTAGACTTTTAATACTGAAATTTTTTTATTTAGTTTTTAATTTGTTTGAGCAAACAAAATTCAACTCTCTGATTTTGAGACATTATGCAAAACTATTTGTTAAATTGTTTCAGTACTATTTATGGAAAGTTTTCCCCCATTGAAGACAAATTTTTAACAAACATTGGGATTTTAACATTTTACATTAATAAACATTTTAAACTATTCTGGTAATTGTACAGTAAGTAAGATTTCTTGCAACTTTAGGTATATCACATACTCCTAAAGACAAAGGTAAAGAATAATAATTCCCTGAGGCTCAAAAGTTACATTATTGAGTTCTAAGTAATAAAATCATGTTGCCACTTTGATTTGGCTTTTTTAATTCAATACAGTTTTATATTTTTGGCTAAAAAGGGAACCAAAATTCTACAGGTACCATGCGATCCTGTCCATTATTCAACTACACTTAGTGCGAGTAATAAAAGAACGTATGCATAAAGACTTCCTATCCAGGCAAGCTGACCAAATGAAGGAAAAGTGTTGGAGAGAATCTCTTTTAAAGTGTCCAGCTGCCCCAGATGACATGCTATTGTGCAGCTTTTTGGTTGGAAAGTGGACATGATTTCCTTGCAGGACATTTATTTAGCTTTAACATCTTTTCGTCTCCTAATTGTGTATTATGCGAGAGAGACACTGTTATGGATGCATCGCATCTTAAAGAATGCCCCGAGGTGGCTGGACATTTATATGATAGATACTGACAGGCAGGGGAGAAACTAAGATCTCCGGATTGGATGGCTTGTGTCGACTTTTGACAATTTTTTTAAAGTTTATTCTGATCTTACGTACTGTTTTTGCTGAGCTTCACGTGTAGGTGTTGTATGTGCTTCTCACACGCTAGTCAATGAATTTCTATGGTCAAGTGCTACTGCTAAAAAAGGAAATAGTTATATATTTTTTTTCGGAGAAAAAATAAAAATTTCTTTTACGGTTAGAAATATTTGCGCATTTTTTTACTGATTATATGCATGTAATTTTAAAATACTTAGTAGCATTTTGTTAGTTACCAGATAGCGTTATGTAATATAAAACTATTACATATTAACGGTCTATATTAATCAAATTATGTTTTTATTTAATACATACATTTATAGAAATATTTTCTAAAAGCGGAAAGAGTATTAAGGCTTCTCCACTTAGCCCACTGAACCTCAAAAGGTTTATGTGCTATAAGTCTGATTTATAAACTTTAAGTATACTTTAAACTTAGGTTTCAAAAGAAAATAATTTCAATCATATTAGAGAGGATTCAGAAAATTTACAGGATAAAAGTTGTATAATAAAGAAACTCAGAAACAGATATACCAAGCATCATCTTGATATAAAAATTGCGAAAACGAGGATAAGCTTTAAATAATATTCAGTGGATGGACTGGAAATTAAAGCTTGAGTTTATTTATAAATTATAAAAATAATCGATGTAGATTAAACATTCATGTTATGAAATATTTTACCAGCAGATTATTAAACGGAAAGGTCAATCCTTTCGAAACTTGGGGAATTATTATAATACGAAATTATCATTTCAATACTCTTTATGACATTTTTTTATGACAAAGATAATTTTCTATTGGGTGTTTTAGTTGCATTTGAACCTTTTACAGTTTATAATAAGGTTAAAAGGAGTTCCTGTAATTACTCCATAAAGAAATATGTTCTTGGTTTGATTTGGTTTGTCGCTCTACTGTCATTCTGTGCACACTTTGGGGCTAATTATACCGGGACCTACAGTTTCACGTGGATTCCAAAATACCACACAAACATCCATGCCATCGGCAGAATTCGAACATGATTCTTGTGGCACCAAAGGCAAGAACTCTAGCCAATTGACCATCAGGCCGCATGTGTTGAAGAAGAGGGCTCAACTACTGAGGCTAAAAAAAAAACTTTTTTTTTTTCAGTGTTGATAATCTGGAACATGCCTTAAATTGTTGTTTACCTCAGATTACAAATAGCAAACAGAATGGGTCAGTTTATTATACATTATCCATAAATAGGAAATTTACAAAGGAAACAAATCTATTTTTAAAATATCAGATGGGTACAAAACTTCATTATATGAAAAGATTGCAACTTGTGATTCTGTGATAATTAGTTTCTTCTAATAACTATTTAATTTATCATTCTTTTTAAAAAAGAGGCAATCATTAAATTCGAAAGTTCAGTTTGAACATCATGTACAATTTTAAGAATATTTTTGAAATAAAACCATAGCTTAAAGCGCAGGGTGATTATAATTAAAGTCCCACTTTTAAAACGCTGTAAAAACAACCACTCATCCCAATGAGTTCAAATTTGAACTAAAGATACTCGAAGAAGGAAACACGGTATGGCATAAAAAAAGGTTCCGAAGTGTATTAATAGATGACAATGTAAGCGGCGTAAAGAAAGTGAATTCGGAAATTGAATTGAAATAACAACGTATTTGGCATGAGTTGCGCATTAAACCAACTGTAGAGTTCAATGTGCTTTACTATTTTAGTGTTTTGACAGAAAAAATGGACTTCCAAGTCATTCAGCAATTGTGACACTGCTGTTAGTAGAAAGCCCATCCACCATGGCTAGGTCATACCACATTGGATGGGAAAAAATCGGTGAAACCTTTTCTTGATGCCATACCGTTTCCCTTTCTTCAAGTATCTTCAGTTCAAATTTGAACTCATTTTGACAAGTGATTCTTTTTTTTTTACAGTATTTTGAAAGTGGGACTTTAATTATATTCACCCCGTAAATTTAAATCAATTTTAATAGAATTGTGTATTTATATCAGATATATATAATATCGATGTTAGACACCGACGTTTTGTCACATCCACTACCGAAACTACTAGTTTTTTCATGTCAATACTTCTCGCCATATTCTAAAAAAATAACTAGAAAATAAATTCGCCATATTCTAAGCAATATGCTAGTGAACGGTTAAATGGAATAAGAAAGAATTTTTTTCTAAATGAATCATTTGCTCAAAATTAAATTTAAAATAATATTTTGTTTTAAAATTAAAAACTGAATTTACTTAATTTTTATTAAAAAACAGGCAAAAACAATTTTGATTTTAAAACTAAATCCACTTAGCAAAATTGTTGAAATTGTATTCTTTTTGACTTCTGTAGCACAATTTAAAAGATTACCTTCCAGTAAAATAATTAACTTAAGCATAAGAACTCAATTATAAAATAATCCTGCATCTTTCAGAACAAATAAATTCTTAATTTTATTCATTCTCTATTTTTTTTTTTTTTATTTTTACAAAATCTTTTTAATTTATATCCGTTGCAACATGAGATCTTTTATTCCTTAACAATAAGTTATTTTTATTTCATTTTAACAGAAAGCACTAATTACACTTCTAAAGAAATTAAATTACACACTTTTAGAAAAATTAAAACTACCGAGTAATTAAAATTCGAAAAAAAAAAAAATTAGCGCTTTAAACTGAGTTACAATTTTAAGACAAAAAATGTGGAAGTTAACAGGGTTTTTTTTTTTTTTATTTTAAGATATTATCTACGAGCGCCAATTGTATTTACATGGAGGATTTTCGAAAACTTTTATTTGCAGACGATAATGAAAGAAAAGAATTCTGGAAATTGAATGGCAACAGCAGCTATTATTTCCAAGATTAGTTGAATTAATTGAAGAAATAAAAACTGTTTCCTATCTATGAAAATTTTGTATTATTTTAGTTCAAATTAAGTTTTAAGTTAAAAGCTATCATATTGTAAAGTTTTTTATTTTTGTGTGAAAATTTAATTGAAGTTTTGCAAGGAAATACTTTTAATTGCAGTCGTTTTTTTTTTAATAAAAACTTTTCTGAGGCGAAAATTAAAGAATTTCGATTGAGTTCTCTTAAATTAAAAATGATACAAGTGTTTTTAATTTGAATTAAGCTTGATTAAAATGAGTAGGTTAAATGTAATAAAAAAAAAAGTTTAAATTATATTTATCTTTGATGAGATAGAAGATTTGGTTGTTTATGTTAACTGAATTAATTTTCCAAACAATTTTTTATAGGAATAAAAATCAAAATATATGATAGGTATTTTTCATGATTAGTAGAACTTAATGTTTAATTAAAAATTTGTTTTATTTTTAAAACTGGAGATTGATTATATTTTAAGGAATATAATTTTTTTGTGCCTAATGTAAATATCTTTTAAAAGGAGAAATGAGACAATTTGAGCATGTTCGAAACTATCGACATTCAATTTTTTTTTATAAACAAATATAGCAAACAGAATGGGTCAGTTTACTATACATTATTCATAAATATGAAATTTAAAGTTCGCAGTTGAAAGTATTGGAATTTAAAACAGAAAAAAATCTATATTTAAAATATCAAATATGTACAAAACTTCCTTTTATGAAAAATTGCAACTCTCGCAATTCTGTGATACTGTTTTTTTAATGATTGTTTAATTTATCTTTATTCTTTATAAAAGAGATTATCATTAAATTCAAAAGATGAATTTCTACATCATGTACAGTTTTTTAAGAATATTTAAAATAAAACCAGGAAGATTATAATAATAAAAGCCCCAGCTTTCAAAATGCTGTAAAAGAAGAATCATTCTTCACAATGAGTAAAAATTTGTACTTGAAGAAGGGTGAAGCGGTACGGCATCAAAAAAGTTCCTAAGTATATTAATTGATGGCGCTGTAAGCGGCGTAAAAAAGTGAATTCGGCTGCCAGTGATATTTTGAATCGAGATTACAACGTATTTCACATGACTTGCGCATTAAACCAATTGTAGTGTTCAATGTGCTTGATTGTTTCGGTTTTTTGATGGAGAAAATGACTTCCAAATCATTCAACAGTTGTGACACAGTTAGTTTAAAGCCCATCCACCACGGCAAGGTCATACCAAATTGGACGGAAAAATCACTGGAACTTTTTTAGAACTGTTTTTGATGCCATGCCGTTTCCCCTTCTTCAAGTATCTTCAGTTCAAATTTGAACTCATTGTGACGAGTGATTCTTTTTTACTGCATTTTGAAAGTGTGACTTTAATTATAATAACCCTATATTTAATTCAATTTTAATAGTATTGTATATTTCTATCAGATATATCTAATATCGATGCTACGCACTGTCTTTTGTCACATTCACCACCGAGTCTACTAAATTTTTCATGTCAGTAATTCTCGCAACCAGCGAAAACTACTACTTGAGCAATCTGCTAGTGATCGGTAAATGAAATAAAAAAGAATTTTTTTAATAAACAGAAATGAATCATTTGTACAAAATTAAATTTACAATAATATTTGTTTTTAAATTAAAACTAAATTTAGAATTTTCGTAGAAAAAAAAGAAACCCGAATCAATATTGATTTTAAAACTAAATCTGCTTAGCAAAATTATTGAAATTGTAACCTTTTGACTTCTATAGCATAATTGAAAGGATTACCTTCCAGTAAAATAATTAACTTAGGCATAAGAACACAATTATAAAAATAATGATGCATCTTTCCGAACAAATAAATTCTTAATTTTATTCATTCGAAATCTTTTTTTTCCTTCAAAATCTTTTAATTTATATCCGTAGCAACATGAGATCTTTTATTCCTTAACAATAAGTTTATTTTTATTTCATTTTAACAGAAAGCACTAATTACGCATCTTCTAAAGAAATTAAATTACGAACTTTTAGAAAAATTAAAACTACCGAGTAATTAAAAAAAAAAAAAAAAAAAATTAGCGTTTTAAACTGAGCTGCAATTTTAAGTCAAAATGTGTAAGTTAACAGGGTTTATTTTTTTTATTTAAAGATATTATCTAAGAGCGCCATTTGTATTTACATGGAGAATTTTTTGAGAATTTTATTTGCAGACGATAATGAAAGAAAAGAATTCTGGAAATTGAATGGCAACAGCAGCTATTATTTCCAAGATTAGTTGAATTAATTGAAGAAATAAAAACTGTTTTCCTATCTATGAAAATTCTTAGGTTCAAATTAAGTTTTAAGTTAAAAGCTGTCATATTCTAAAGGTTTTTTTATGTGTGTGTGAAAATTTAATTGAAGTTTTCCAAGGAAATACCTTTTAATTGCAGTTTGGTTTTTTTTTTTTATAAAAACTTTTCCGAGAAGAAAATTAAAGAATTTCGATTGAGTTATCTTAAATTAAAAATGATACAAGTGTTTTTAATTTGAATTAAGCTTTACTAAAATGAGTAGATTAAATTGTAATAAAAAGAAACAAATTATATTTGTCTGTGATGCGATAGAAGATTGGGTTGTTTATATTAACTGAATTAATTTTCTGAACAATTTTTATAGGAATAAAATACATAGGAAAGATATTTTTTATGATTAGTAGAACTTAATGTTGAATTAAAATTTTGTTTTATGTATAAAACCAGAGATTGGTTATATCCCAAGGAATATAATTTCAATCTGTGCCTAAAGTAAATATCTTTTAATAGATGAAATGAGAAAATTATATTTATTACAATTTTGTATGGGAAGAAAATATTTGAAGCATTTTACAATTGCTTTTGCAAATATTTGTAGAAATTATATTATATCTCATTTCTAAATATTTTCAAGCATAGATCGAGGTTGTCTAATTTACGATTCAATATGAAATTGTAAAACCTTTGAAGAGCAGAGAATTTTAAATACATATTTTATTTATTTTATTGAAATTTTATTACACAAAAAAACTATAAATAGAAAATTGCATTAATATAAAAAAATTGAAATCTGCTCTGACAAATTTAAATTTATGTGTAAACATTCGAGAACGGATGAATAAACTCAGGAATATGCCAATGTTTAATAATGCAAGAGATATATGAAGCAATTGATTGAATATTACAAGAATGGCCAAATTCAATACACACATAAATATAGCAATATTGAATAGATCAAGAATTTCATGAGTAATTAATTGTTCAATAATCTCTAAAAGAATATTCAAAAGTAAGATAAATGTAGTTGTACATGAAGAATGAAGTATTCCAAATTTTGCAAGAAACGTTATCACATTCAATAGCCAAAAGAATGCATTAAAGTTTGAAAATTATAGGTTCAATGAAGAATGAAGTATTCCATATTTTACAAGAATCATTATTACATTCAATAGCCAAGAGAATAAATCAAAATTTGAAAATGCTACGCATAAATGAAGAATAAAGTATTCCAAATTCTACAAGAAAACTAAAACATTCAATAGCCAAGAGAATATATCAAAATTTGAAAATTCTAGGCATAAATGAATAATGAACTATTCCAAATACAATAAGAAGCACTATAGAACTCTAGGCATGGGAAAATGCCAAAAGGGATAAATATGAAACTTCAAAAAAGAAGAAATTGGTCAACTGCTGCGAATACTTATAGCCATTGCATAAACAAATGTTTAAAATCACAACTCAAAACGTGATAAAGGCTTCTAAACCATATTACAAAACACTTCAAGCAAACGCCAAATTCTCCAAAATTCCTTAAGATTAACGTTATTCATGAATCATTTCAAGAGTTAAGGGGCCCAAATTCCGCCAAAATTTGCAATGGCGTTTTATTTGCTTGACCCTCATTTTCGAATAACGTCACGGACCCCTAATCAGGACAACATCATACTCAGACATGATAACAAAATGAACGACGTTAAGGTAGCTTTTATTTTATTAAATGCCAATATATTTTTCCTATGTTTAATTTTCTATCTAATTTTAGGAATTTAGACATCTTGACGTACTTAATAATCTTAAAAAAATCTACTCGGAAGGATAACAATATTTTTTTTTTTTTTATATTATATCGCATATACAATTGAATATTATTTGCCAATTTTTTTATAATATATTAACTATAAAATTTATTTAAAACAGTTATAAAATTAATTTTATATTATTTATATAATAACTATTGTTTAGTTTAATAATTAGGCTCTACGTACTAAATGCCTATTTTTAATTCAGCCCGAGAATTTTAAAAGGCCTGAGATATTCAAAAGTTTGGGAATACAAATAATAAAAATATTACATACAAATAATGCAATTTTAGTACAAGCAGTTTAATTTCAAAAATCATTTTCAGTACGTTTTTGATGTCAGTAATTTCGCAATCAGCGAAAATTAATTACTCGCGCCATCTATTAGTGATTAGTAAATGGGTAAAAACCCCATTTTTTAATAAACAAAACTGAATTATTAGCACAAAAATCAAATTTAAAATGATCTTTTTGTTTTTAAATTAGAACTAAATTTACAAATTTTTGTAAAAAAAATTAGAAACAATTTTGGATTTTAGGATTAATCCATTTAGCAAAATTGTTGAAATTGTTATTCTTTTTGACTTCTGTAGCACAATTGAAAGGATTACCTTCCAGTAAAATAATTAACTTAGGCATAAGAACACAATTATAAAAATAATCCGGCATCTTTCCGAACAAATAAATTTTAATTTTATTTATTCGAAATCTTTTTTTTTTTCCTTCAAAATCTTTTAATTTATATCCGTTGCGACATGAGATCTTTTATTATTTAACATTAAGTTTATTTTTATTTCATTTTAACAGAAAGCACTAAATTACACACCTTTTAAAAAAATTAAATTACAAACTTTTAGAAAAATTAAAACTACCGAGTAATTAAAATTCGAAAAAAAAAAAAAAAATAATAAATTAGCGCTTTAAACTGAGTTACAATTTTAAGACAAAAAATATGTAAGTTAACAGAGTTTTTTTTCTTTATTTGAAGATATTATATAAGAGCGCCATTTGTATTTACACGAAGGATTTTCCAGAACTTTTATTTGCAGACGATAATGAAAGAAAATAATTCTGAAATTGAATGGCAACAGCAGCTATTATTTCTCAGATTAGTTGAATTAATTGAAGAAATCAAAACTGTTTCCCTGTCTATGAAAATTCTTGTTTTATTTTGGTTTAAATTAAGTTTTAAGTTAAAAGCTCTCATATTGTAATTTTTTTTTTATTTGTGGTGTGAAAATTTAATTGAAGTTTTGCAAGGAAATATCTTTTTAATTGCAGTTTTTTTTTTAATAAAAACTTTTCTGAGGCGAAAATTAAAGAATTTCGATTGAATTCTCTTAAATTAAAAATGATACAAGTGTTTTTAATTTGAATTAAGCTTTATTAAAATGAGTATGTTAAATTGTAATAAAAAAGGAGCATAAATTATATTTATCTTCAATGCCATAGAAGATTTTTGTTGTTTATGTTTACTGAATTAAATTTCCAAACAATTTGTTATAGGAAGAAAAAAAAAGTATATGAATGATATTTTTCATAATTAGTAGAACTTAATGTTGATTTAAAAATTTATTTTATTTATAAAACTAGATATATATTATATTATAAGGAATATAATATATATTTGTGCCTGAAGTAAATAACCTTTAAGAGTTGAAATAAGAAAATTATATTTATTACGCTTTTGTATGGCAATAGAATACTTCAAACATTTTACAACTGCTTTTGCAAATATCTGTAGAAATTATATTCTAACATATTCAAAAGTAAGATAAATGCTGTCGTAAAGGAAGCATGAAGTATTCCAAATTTTACAAGAATCACTATCACATTCAATAGCCAAGAGAATATATCAAAGTGTGAAAATCCCTAGGCATAAATGAAAATGAAGTATTCCAAATACTTAACAAAATTGATAAATATGAAACTTCAAAAAGCAGGAATTGATAAACACAATACGAGTACTTATAGCCATTGGATATACAAATGTTTAAAATCCCAATCCAAAACATGAAAAGTGTTTCAAAACCATACTACAAAACACTTCAAGCAAAAGCCAAATTCTCCAGAAAATTCCTTGAGGATTAAACGTTATTCATGAATCATTTCAAGAATTATGGGGCACAAACTATCATTTTCTGCCAAAATTTGTAATGGAGTTTTATTTGCTTTTTGAGCCGAGTTGCACCTTTACAATTTGTGAAGGATGTGGTTGAGAGAAGTCTGACTGGGATCCGTGACGCTTTTACAGTCATATGATACCGGGACCTACGGCTTAAAATGGATTCCGAACCACTACAAACATCCATGGCACTCGAACCCGAAAAACCTGGGGTACCGAGCCCCAGAGCGCTACCCCCTCGGCCATCTGACCCCTTAAAATTTATTATAAAACCAACTATTTGCAAATTTAAGCAGGTGAATAACACATTGGACTTCTAAACCTGAAAAGCGGAACCGAAGCTACTGTCACGTCTACGCTGGGTATAGGTACAATAAACTAATAGATAGGAATATACTTCTGTTGTGCTTGAGGAGAAAGGGAAGAAGGTAGTGGACATCCCCGCCCCCAAATACTACAACTGAGGCTATTCATTCTAAATTGTAATGACACATTGTTCGTACAGAGCTACTGTGAATACTGACAAATGCTGAATCTGCTAAATATTTGTTTCTGTAATAGCAAATGATCTTAGTTGAAAATGCTCAGCATTAAAAAAAAACAAGAGAGAAAAGGAATTTAGACTTTTAAAAAAAATTGTACCTTTTTTCTACTATTTTTGCTTAAACACAGGGATTTATTTATCATTTTTGTGCTAATGCGTTTCTTTCTTTAATAACACAAAAAGTTCTAAAAGTAAAATATATTATTTTTGTGCGTGTTTGCTTACGAATAGATAAATATTCTGAAAAATCAATGTTTAAACTTTTCTTAGAATTAAAGAATATACTTTTACTATTTTCGGCATTAAAAATATTTTTATAGTTTTTTAAAGAGTCTAATTAAAACACATTGATATAGATAAATTCAAATATGCAATATTCTAATTCTTATTAGAATTTTTATCTAAATGTAGGAAGATTAATTGAACTTATTTATAAGAGATTTTCTTAAATTAAAAATCTCCATTATTTTAGATAAAAATATTTTTGTGATACTAAATAAAACCTTCTTTACAGTAGTTTATCTTTATTTAAGAAAAAGGAAATATGCAAAGATTTTTAATCTTTGAAAACTAAGTTTAAAAAATAAAACTGAATGTAAAAAATTAAATCTACTCTTTTATGGACAAAAAAGATTAAAAAACTATGCATGTTAAAAAAACAAACTCAAAGATTAATCTTTTAAAAAAATCCGCATTATACGTAATTGTGAAAAAGAATAAAAATAAACACAGCTTCCTTTTTATCTTTAATTCCGTAAATTATTATCTCTGCATTTAAAATATATATATATAAACATCCTAAAGCATCTATTTTTTTTTTTCATTTTTTAATTTTAGAATACAAAAAGACTTCGCTTCAAATGTTAAATAAAAATAAAATCGAATTAAAAGATGATTAATTTAAGTTTCAAAAACATTCCGTCAAAGAATAAATAGATTAAATTTTTTGTTTATTAAAATCTTGTTTAGTTATTTTTAGGTACGATAAAAGAAAAAATATTATGAAAGAAAGAAAACAATTATTAAAGTAAGGAAAATAATTCATATAAAAATTATATCAAAACAATGTTTTTAAAATGATTTCTAGAGTATTAGACTAGTGTTTTTTGATGTTGATTATTCAATGTTTGTTAAGCTGAGGTTCTTCGCAATTACAACTGTATATACGAGATTAAGCAATTCACATGTTTCCTGTTAGAAAAAAGTTTGTTATATTTATTTTACACTGAATTAATCCCAGTTTGTAAGAAACAATCTAGTGATCTTATCTGAGCATGATTTAACGCAAGGGTTTCCAACCCAAATGATCTTGCGGGCCACTTTGGAAATCCATCATAACTCCACGGGACGCATATAAAATTACATATCCCCGTATTAGATTTAGACCCACTATAGATATTTTTTGGAGTGAAAAATTGAAATATAATGAGCTATTACTTTTGTGTATACTATTATTCTTGCATATAAACACAGATAATATAATAATAATGATACTAAACGCACATTGTAAAGAAATATATAACACTAAAAGTGTAATATAAAAAATTATATAAATATAAACGAAATAAAAAAAATGAAATTATTAAAAAAATTTATTTTACTAGTGCGATATTGTTTCTCCACGCTTTCCTTAGCTTTTGCAAATCGATCTCAATTTGGATATTTACACATCGTAATGAGTGTTGCAGGTTAGCGTCCGTTATGTTTGAGTGTGTTTTGTGTTTGGTCAATTTCATTTTCGAAAAAAAAAAAAAAAAAACGATTCGCAGGTGTAAGTTGAATCAAAAAACGCTAACAATTTCAACTAAGAGTCTGGTTTGCTCTGCTGTCAACAATCAACTGTACGTATCTAGGGATGGTCACTGAAGTCACTTAAAATGAAGCATAGAACCTGCTATATAGATGCTCCAAGATGCGCATGAATGATGAATTCGCAGAATATAATTTTATTATTCTGAGAATTCACAAATAAAATAGACAATATCTGACCAATATTCGCAAGAATATTATTTAAAAATCAAAGTTAATTTTTTTTCTCATCATTTCGACAGTTAAGTTTCGAATATATGGATCTTTTAATACATTGCTTTTCACTACTTTGGCCATTATATTTTTTGTTCCAATCCCGGATCTCTGGTCTTGGATGCCTTAAGGCAAGCGCTGCACAGACGTTACTCACTTTGCATTACCCAGGGGGCGCTTGTAACTTTGGCCATTATAAAATAAATATATTTTGTAAAAGTGTGATAAATCTCACGGGCCGGAAAATACTCAAGCTGGGCAGCGGGGTGGTCACCCCTGATTTAACGTAGACTTAACGTATACATCTAAGACCTAGATAGATAAGCTTTTTATTCGTTTTTACCTTGTCGGGCTTTGAGTCCAAAACAATAAATATTCTTTAATTCTAATTTAATTCAATATGAATAAATAGGATATTTAAACAAAATTAAGATATTAATTTCACTTATATGGTTTATTAGAAATACAAAAATTAATTTTATGAACTACAGATCTGAAGTTATAAATTTTTTTTTAAAACATTGCAAAAAATTTCACGTTTATTACATTAAAAGTTTTAATTTGTTTAAAAAAATTAAGTATTTGTATAATGCAGTGTTTGTTAAAGTTTTTGAAGCCGGGGCAGACTTAAAAATCTACAAAAAATTGTAGCTCACCCCTTCCCCTTATATATAAATTTCTGAGAAATATGTTATAACAATAAAATCAAATATTACTTAAAAATAATGCGATAAATATATAATGAAAATATACCTTATATTTATTCAATCTTATGAGAACCATGAGCCTCCAATATCCATGTTTGATTGTTCATATTTATCCAGGTTGTCCATGTTCAGCTTTGTGCGATTTTTCTGATGTTTGGGTGTATATTTGACAGGCAAACTATCATTTCCTCATCAATAAATTGAATTCGCCCTCTCTTTCTACATTTAAATGTGGTGAGGTTAGAAAATCCTAATTCACATAAATATGACGTTGTAGTAAAATCATCAAAGTTCTTTTAGATATTGGCACATTTTTCTTTTATAAAAATCCAAAAGGTTTTAAGAGACAATTCCTTGTGTTTAATCACCAACTTGGAAATTTTTCTAAAATCATCAATCATGTTTAATTATCAATCTAAGATCAGTGGATATAGTTGCCAGTTTTTCTTCTTAGTTACTGTAAAATCAAAATCAGTTGAAGATTACAAGAAATTTATTTCTAATCCAGCTTATTGTGGACTTTTATTAGATGGAAAATAAAAACTCAATTTTTTTTTTCTTCTTAAATGTTTAACTATTATTGGTTTAAATGTTTCGTTTCTGGGGCCTGAATGGCCGAGTGGCTAGAGCTCGGTACCACAGGTTTCGGGCTCGAGTCCCGGCGGTGCCATGGATGTTTGTAGTGATTCGGAATCCACTTTAAACTGTAGGTCCGGTACTAATAGGATTGTAGAGCGTTGCGGGGGCATTGTTACTCCGCGTCCGTGGCTTATCTTCAAGTTACACGCGCCCCTGGGTCATGCAAAGTGAGTAACGTCTGTGCAGCGCTTGCCTTAAGGTATCCAAGACGTCCTGTCTAAGTGTTTGCCAGCTGCATTAGAACAAAAAAAAAAAAAAATGTTTCGTTTCTTGAATCGAAGGGGTATATGGGGATGCGAAGCAACAGGATTATAATCCCATAATCACTATATAGGAACAGTTCATTTTTCCTATTTTAATATGCCACTCTCCACAACGCTCTACGATGATGCTACGGTTTAAAGTGGATTCCGAACCATTACAAATATCCATGGCACCGCCGGGACTCGAACCCGAAACCTGTGGCACCGAGCGCCTGACACTCGGCCATTCAGGCCCCAAGTATTTCCTTTAAGCAAGTTTTATTTTCCAATTGAGGGCCGAGCTCTGGGCTCTGTACTATAGGTTTCAGGTTCGAATCCTGAAGGTGCCATGGATATTTGTAATGGTTCGGAATCCACTTTTAAACTGTAGGTCCATGTCTCATATGACCGTAGTGCGTCACAGAACCCAATCAGACTTCTTCTCCCTCACAACATTCCCAAACTGTAAAAGAGGCAACTCATCTCTAGGCACAGTGGTTGGTGTAGTGTAGTAGCAGTAGTCATATTAATACGGGACCTACGGTTTAAAGAGGATTCTGGACTTTGTACAAACATCCATGGCCTTCTGTGATGTGATTCCATATCGATACAAATATTTTAGAATACACGTTATTGGACATGTATTGTTTTAATATGAGCAACTTGATGTAAACTTCTCTTAATTTTCCTCAATGTTCTTGTCATCAAAGCCTTCGTCTGAAAAAACAATGAGTTATGATAACACTGGCGGCGTTGTTGTAGGCAACAGTCCAATAATCACCCATTAGTGAGTGATTACGGGAGAACTTTTACCTTATAGGAGGAATTCGCAAATAACGTGCCGTATGGAAGAAACCCCAAATATTCCCACTAAGAAGCCTGATTATTGATGTTTACATACATTGTCACAATCGCTATCGAGTCTGCTTGTTTTTGAAAGCAATGACTGAAACGGATGCAACCAGAGTATTTGAATCGAGCCTTACTTCAGGATAGATGGCGACTTGGTAGCCAAGTAGCTAGCGCTCTGGCCTTTTGGTATCACAGGCTTCAGGTTCGAATCCTGGCGGTGGTATGGATGTTTATTAATGTTTCAGAATCCACTTTAAACTGTATGTCCCGGTCTGTTTAGCCTTTGTGTGCACAAGATGACCGTAGAGCGGCAATCCAAACCATCATGATAGATGATCCGGTTTCCTCCGAGCTTTTGCTTTTATTAAAAATAAAATTCAAACACATCAAATAGATTCCTGTAAAGTTGATGGATGGACTTATTTAAAAATTCATTCACTTTATTAAGTTATCCCAAATAACAACGTTTTCCTGCAGAAGAAAAGAAACGAGAAAGCGCTGTGATACACCTACAGCATCCAAACAAACCACCTTTCAGAAGAAGGGTAAAAAAAAAAAAAAATCTCTTAAATGGGATACCATCCAATAGATATTTCATTTTTTTTGTATTTCTTCATTCCCTCTGCCTTGTTGGGAGAGTGACAAATTCCCTCTTATCCCCATAGGGACAGCGGTACAATAATTGGACAATGGTCCAATGATCTCCCATTACTGGGTGATTACGGGAGAACTTTGCCTTATAGGAGGAATTCACAAATAACGTGCCGTATGGGAGAAAACCCCAAATATTTCCACTAAGAAGCCTGACTATTGACGTTTACACACGTTGTCACAACCGCCATCGAGTCTGCCAGTTTTTGAAAGCCATGACTGAAACGGACGCAACCAGAGTATTTGAATCCGAGCCTTACCTCAGGATAGATGATCCGGTTTCCACCGAGCTTTTACTTTTTATTAAAAATAAAATTCAAATTGATCAAATAGATTCCTGTAACGTTTGTTTTTCAACTATTATTCAACTATCAATTTCTTACTTCAACTACTTCAGATTTGATAGACTTATGTAAAAATTCATAGACTTTATTAAACTATCCCAAATAACAACGTTTTTCCTTCTTACCATTACCATGACTGAGGAAGAGACGAGAATACGCCTACAGCATCCAAACAAACCGCCTTTCAGAAGAAGAAGGGGGAAAAAAAATCTCTTAAATGGGATGCCATCCAAACCAAAGAGTATCCCTCTGAATTCCCCAACGCCCAATGGAAAATCCGTGCAAAAAGCAATTCCCAATACGTCTATTGCAGACCGTTGTCCCCATAAGCCCGACATGGCAGAGGGTATCATTCCCTTGACGAAAAGACCTCGTCTAAATTGTCAGGATCAGGCACGTTAAATCCTGCCTCGGGGTCTTGGAGGAGGAAGGGGGAGGAGACTGAAACTGGATCATTCGGGAAAAAGGCTCCGAGGAGAGTGGTTGCGGCACTTCTAATCGAGTTAATTTACCGGAGAGGGAAATATCAGAAGGGGGGGGGAAGGGTTGTCTAGGAAACGGGATTCCTTTCCCCACTTCACCTTTTGAGGTCTCAAACACGTAGCCTTTGTGCCCCTGCTCGTAATGAGGAAGGAAGTTAAAGGTCGGGATTATGCAGTGGATGAAGAAGCATTGGTCAGTTGTGTGGTGGTTGCTTGAACGCAACAGAATGGGTTGGGGCTTCTACTTAAGGAAGATGTATTAATTACTAACACACATGTATCTGTTCTCTAATTCTGTATCATTCGACAGTTGTGGGGTGATTGGTCAATGTAAAATGATTTGCAAAGCAAATAGGTTCAACCTATTTGCTTTTTGCAAATCATTTTTATATTGACCAATTACTAATTACTAATTAAAAAATATATATTAATTATGTATCTGTTCTCTAATTCTATATCATTCGACAGTTGTGAGGTGATTGTTTAATGTAAGACGGTTTTGCAAAGTAAATAGGTAGGGGTTTCTATTCAATGAAGGTGTATTAATTATTAACATGTACCTTTCTCTAATTCTGTATCATTCGTCAGTTGTGGGTGATTGTTTAATGTAAGACGGTTTGCAAAGTAAATAGGTTAGAGTTTCTATTTAAGGAAGATGTAATAGTTACTAACATGTATCTGCTCTCTAATTTTGTATCATTCGACAGTTGTATGGTCATTTTCAATGTAAGATAGTTTGTCAAATACATGGGTTGATGTCACTAATTAAAGATATATTGATTACTAACAAGCACCTAATGTATTCTCTAATTTTATATTATTGGTCATTTCTGTGAGGATTGGTTCATGCAAGATTGATAATTGATCCATGTTTCTGATGATGGATGGTTTGATTACTAACATATATTTGATAGGGTCATTACTTATATTCGTATAATGATATAATTTACCACTCATGGACAAATCCTCAATATAATAAACCTTGCAGAAGTAAAATTATCACTAACCATGCCAAAAAAATTATTAACTTTTAAATGTTATTTGCCGTTTCTACTCCCTTTTCAACATCTTGAGCAACATTTTTTTTTTATTGGATGTTTTATGATATTCATTTCCATATTCGTCGTCAGTGTTTTTGTTCCGTTGTTTTATTTTTATTTATATTAGTTTTATAATATCTTTATATTACTCTATTAGTCTATATCTATATATGTAATTTTACTAATTGTATATATTTTTTTTATTTTATCTATCACAATCCTTATTTAACGAGTGTGGAGGGAGCTACATATATAGCCCTACATATTGAATGAGGTATGTCGTGAATAAAGTCAACTGTGGGGCTATTGTTGAATTTAAAATGATACTCAAAGAGAGTTTGTTCCTATTGGAAAATATGAATTGATTTTCAACACATACTTATTACTATTGCTAATTCTATTTTATTATCAATTTGTGATAATTGTTATCGAGCTTAAAATATAGAAGGATTTGTCCAATTCTTTACTAGTCCCGCTTTAGCATATCCATGTTTATTTCCAGCATGAATGTTTGTAACATCAGTATGAATTTTCACTAAAAATCATTCATATCAATCCGAAAAAAAAAAAGCTGTATACTGCATCACCACAGTAAAAGGTCCATGATGTGATGTCTTCATCGGAAAATCTGAATTTTTAAGTACAAATAAAACAACATGGGATGCTTTCCTGTGTACAATGAACATACATTAGCATTTTTATTTATTTCAACTTTTATTGGGTGTTAAAGTCATAAAGATAAATTCCATGCACTCTGTTTTTTAATATACAGAGTGATTATAATTAAACTCCCACTTTTAAAATACTGTAAAGAAAGGACCACTTGAACCAAAGGAACCAAAAAAGAACCACTCAGAATGAGATAAAATTTGAACTGAAGATACTTGAAGGGGAAAACGGTACGGCACCAGAAAAAATTCCGAAGTGAGTTAATAGATGGCGCTATAAGCTGCAGGAAGAAATAGGATTGGGTACCAATGACATTTTGAATCGAAATTATGATGGCATGAGCTACACATTAAACCAACTGTACAGCTCAATGCGTTGGATTGTTTCGGTTTTTTGACAGAATAAAATGATTTCCAAAACATTAACACATGTGGCACTGTTCGTGGAAAGCCCATCCACAAGCAGATCGTACCACATTGGATGGGAAAAATACGTTTTTTAATTTTCCTTGGGCCAAAAAGTGCATAAAAGCAATAATTAAAACCTGTTAATTATTGCTGTTGTCCTCTAACATTTCTGCCTTCTTCAAGTATTTCAGTTCAAATTTGAACTCATTCTGACGAGTATTCCTTTTTTTTACAGCATTTTGAAAGTGGGACTTTAATTATAATTACCCTGTATATATTTCCATATGTTAAGATATTTAGTAGAAAAAGAAAATTCCTACTTGAAAATACGTGAGCTGTAGCACACCATAGCATGATGTCCACTGCAGATAAGACAGATTCTGTGTGAAAACGACATGCATTTTGTAGTTCCTTTTGACCACTTTACTCTGATTAATAAACCGTATATTCACTTATGTGATGTCCGTTTCTTCTGTTGTTTTCTAAGCACAATACTGAACCAAGCAATACCATTCGAGCCTACAATGCTTGGCCATTCCGAGTCGTCTAGGTATATTCTAACCCCCCGAAAGTTTGTAAACCTGGTGCTTAAATCAGCAAAAGTGACTAAATAAAGGTACTAAAACGAGGTGCGTTAATGTGATCAAATTTTTCAAACATTTTTTAAAAGTCTTACGGGCATTAAATTCGTAATATTCTATTAAAGTTCTTAAAATTATAGGTAGTATATACGTATATAAATGAATCATGACATCACAACTAAGATACAACGACGCCTTTTTACGCTTTTTACGTCTTAACTTTTCCTGTCTTTCTATCATTTTCTAAAAACACAATTAATGCTTTAAAACTCCTTTTCGATTCTTATATAAATAAATAAATAAAAGTACTAAAATGTGATATGCCAATATCCCCAAATTTGTCAAACAAGGTTTCTAAATTAGCACAATTTTAATTTTCTTTGTACTTCTAATTTTCTTTAATTTCTTTTTTTTCGAACTTTTAAGTTTAACTTTTAATAAAATATTACTTACAAAATAAACTGTACGAAATTCTGCTAATGTTATTAATAAAATAAGTTAAAACCAATTATTTTTTATATGTAGGCCTACATTTTTCTATAATCGTGCTGTCAATCGAAGGCCCGTGTGTAAAGAGCGTTAGGTTTTCGGTTTTACTATAAAAGCCTGGGTTTGAAGCTAAACAAGGGAAGTGTAATAAAATAGTATGACTATATTGAAGGAGAAACACTATAAAACTGTATGTCGGTAACTCTTTCTGTTAAACTCGAGTAGGAGGAGAAGAAGTTATTGGAGATGTTCAATCAAATTTTAGTGACTAAATTTTATTGCAATATAGAACCACACTATGGTGAAACTCTGAATAACACAGAATATGTTACGTCCGCATATTTATTAGAGATTGACTTCAAGTCAATGTGCCTGGCATTCAATAACATCATCAATAACATCATACATGCTTTAACTAGCTCGTGAATAAATTTTATTGTAGTATAGAGCCACAGTATGGTGAACTCTGAATAATGCTGAATCCGCATATTTACTAGAGATTGAAATTAAGTCAACGTGCCTGGTATTCTATACAACAACACCATACATGCTTCAACTAGCTCACTAATATTTGTGTTCATAAATTTCTTCCCAACATAAAACTTTACTAGCTGACAAGTGAATCATAATTTCTTAATATCTCTAACCAAATATGCTAAACATCTACAAAAAAAAAAATATGCAAAAGATTTTCTTCTTCCAGTTTCTTTTTTTATTCAAATCTTACACATATTAATGTTTGTAGAATGAAATAAAACTCCCCCTCTCTTCTCTTTTCAGTAAAAGCACTTCTCAGTATTTGCCGAGGTAATGAATCCCGAGACACATGTACAAAAAACAAAAAAAAATATTTGAAATCAAACGAGTCTGTTATTCGAAGCATGAAATACTAGAGTAAGTCATGCTGAGAATGAGAGTGGAAAAATTAAATAAAATAAAAAGACACAACAACAACAACAACAACAACAACTTGGTGCCAGTCCAAAATACTAGTTACTCCAACCTCTTCCCCTCCCCATCTCCTTTTGACAAATAATGTCTTCCTCCCTCTCTCTTCAGAAAGTTTCATTTTATTCGGTAGTGTAGAGAAATTTGCCTTGTTGGCCGCTTCATATGCACATTCGGGTAGGATGTAGAGGAGACATGGAAGTGACTGAAGTAGGGCGAAGTCCAGGAGCCATAAGGCAATCACTTTGACTGAAAAATGTACTGTCTGATTCAGCAACTTTTTTTTTTCCTTTCTCTCCTAAGAACATCAGAATGAAATTTTTCGTTTTGCTGTCTAGAAGTTTTAAATTTATTTATGTCTTTAGCATGTTTTTCTAGTGCTGGATTTTCACCAAATATGACAAAATACATGAAGCGATTTTACAGCTTAAATCTTCGCAGAAGTCATATAGTGTACTGATTTTTGTATTGTTTTCTGTGTTCTTGTAAATTTTATTGTTATGATGAGAAATTTTATAATGTTTTATAAGTCAGTAAAATATTTTTCTTCGATGTAGGAAGGAGATAGTTGCTTATGTTTTTCTGTGCAGAATCTACTTATTATTTTGGTTTTACTATTGGAACAATTTTAAAAGGTATCAAGATGTCTTCTATCTGGTGATAGTTGCTTATCAGTCTTTCACACAATTCTTTTAATCTGTTGGTTTTATTATTAGAACATCATTCAAATTTGTCAATATTTCTCTTATATCCAGATTGTTGCTTATCAGTCCTTTGCCCAAGAACCATTTTAGTCTGTTGACTTTATTAGAGACTGACCTCAAACAATGTGCCTGTTAAACTACACAACAACATCATGCATGTTTTAATTAATGCGTGTAAAAATGTTATTACCTATGTTATTACCACTTATTAGTATAGAACCACACTATGATGAACTCTGAGTAACACACAATAAGTTATATATCCCCATATTTACTAGAAATTGACCTTAAGTCAATGTGCCTTATATTCTATACAACAACATCACACATGCTTGAACTAACTCCCTCTGTTTGTATACATAAATTTCTTCCTAGTATAAAACTTTACTAGCTGACAAGTGAATCATAATTTCTTAGTATCTCTAACCAAATATGCTAAACATCTAAAAAAATAATATGTTAAAAATTTTTTTTCAGTTTCTTTTTTTTTCGTTCAAAACATACACGTATCAATATTTGTCGAATGAAATAAAACTACCCTCTCTCCTCTTTTCAGTAAAAGAACTTTTCAAATATTTGCCGAGATAATGAATCCCGAGACACATGTAAAAATAAAAATCTTTGAAATCAAACGAGTGTGTTCTTCGAAGCATGAAGTATTAGAGTAATCCATGCTGAGAATATAAGTGGGGAAATTAAATAAAATAAAAGACACAACAACAACAACAACTTGGTCCCAGTCCAAAATATTACTCCAATCTCTTCCCCTTGCCATCTTCCTTTTGACAAATAATGTATTCCTCACTCTCTCCTCTCACTCTCTTCAGAAAGTTTCATTTTATTCGGCAGTGTAGAGAAATTTGCCTTGTTGGTCGCTTCATATGCAAATTCCGGTAGGATGCAGAGGAGACATGGAAGTGAGTGAAGTAGGGCGAAAAGAGTCCAGGAGCCATAAGGCAACCACTTCAGCTGAAAAATGTACTGTCTGATTCAGCAACTTTTTTTTCTTCTTTCTCTCCTAAGAACATCAGAATGAAATTTTTCCTTTGCTGTCTATCAGTTTTAAATTTATTTATGTCTTTAGCATGTTTTTGGAGTGTTGGATTTTTTTTACCAAATGTGACAAAATACATGAAGCGATTTTACAGCTTAAATCTTCGGAGTCATTGTTGTACAAGTCATATAGTGTACTGGGTTTTTATTGTTTTCTGTGTTCTTGTAAATTTTATTGTTATGATGTAAATTTTATAATGTTTTATAAGTCAATAAAATATTTTTCTTCGATGTAGGTGGAGATAGTTGCTTATGTTTTCTGTGGGAATCTACTTATTATTTTACTATTTTTTAAAAGGTATCAAGATGTCTTCTATCTGGTGATAGTTGCTTATCAGTCTTTGACAATTCTTTTAATCTGTTGGTTTTATTAAGAACATCATTCAAATTTGTCAATATTTCTCTTATATCCAGATTGTTGCTTATCAGTCCTTTGCCCAGAACCATTTTAGTCTGTTGACTTTATTAGAGACTGACCTCAAAACAATGTGCCTGTTAAACTACACAACAACATCATGCATGTTTTAACACGTGTAAAAATGTTATTACCACACCAGAACCACACTATGATGAACTCAGGTAACACACAATAGAGTTATATATCCCCATATTTACTAATATGCCTTAAGTCAATGTGCCTTATATTCTATACAACAGCATCACACATGCTTGAACTAACTCCCTCCTGTTTGTATACATAAATTTCTTCCTAGTATAAAACTTTACTAGCTGACAAGTGAATCATAATTTCTTAGTATCTCTAACCAAATATGCTAAACATCTGAAAAAAAATAATATGTTAAAAATTTTTTTCCAGTTTCTTTTTTCTTTTTTCGTTCAAAACATACACGTATCAATATTTGTCGAATGAAATAAAACTACCCTCTCTCCTCTTTTCAGTAAAAGAACTTTTCAAATATTTGCCGAAGGTAATGAATCCCGAGACACATGTAAAAAAATAAAAATAAACAATCTTTGAAATGAAACGAGTGTGTTCTTCGAAGCATGAAGTATTAGAGTAATCCATGCTGAGAATAAGAGAGTGGGAAAATTAAATAAAATAAGACACAACAACAACAACTTGGTCCCAGTCCAAAATATTACTCCAATCTCTTCCCCTTGCCATCTTCCCTTGACAAATAATGTATTCTCACTCTCTCTCTACCTCACTCTCTTCAGAAAGTTTCATTTTATTCGGCAATGTAGAGAAATTTGCCTTGTTGGCCGCTTCATATGCAAATTCGGTAGGATGTAAGAGGAGACATGGAAGTGAGTGAAGTAGGGCGAAAAGTCCAGGAGCCATAAGGCAACCACTTCAGCTGAAAAATGTACTGTCTGATTCAGCAACTTTTTTGTTACTTACTTCTTTCTCTCCTAAGAACATCAGAATGAAATTTTTCCTTTGCTGTCTATCAGTTTTAAATTTATTTATGTCTTTAGCATGTTTTTGAATGTTGGATTTTTTTACCAAATGTGACAAAATACATGAAGCGATTTTACAGCTTAAATCTTCGCACAAGTCATATAGTGTACTGATTTTGTATTGTTTTCTGTGTTCTTGTAAATTTTATTGTTATGATGAGAAATTTTATAATGTTTTATAAGTCAGTAAAATATTTTCTTCGATGTAGGAGGAGATAGTTGCTTATGTTTTCTGCACAGAATCTTTTATTATTTGGTTTTACTATTGGAACAATTTTAAAAGGTATCAAGATGTCTTCTATCTGGTGATAGTTGCTTATCAGTCTTTCGCACACAATTCTTTTAATCTGTTGGTTTTATTATTAGAACATCATTCAAATTTGTCAATATTTCTCTTATATCAAATTGTTGCTTATCAGTCCTTTGCCCAGAACCATTTTAGTCTGTTGACTTTATTAGAGACTGACCTCAAAACAATGTGCCTGTTAAACTACACAACAACATCATGCATGTTTTAATTAATGCGTGTAAAAATGTTACCACACTTATTAGTAAAGAACCACACTATGATGAACTCTGAGTACACACAATAAGTTATATATCCCCATATTTACTAGAAATTGTCCTTAAGTCAATGTGCCTTATATTCTATACAACAGCATCACACATGCTTGAACTAACTCCCTCCTGTTTGTATACATAAATTTCTTCCTAGTATAAAACTTTACTAGCTGACAAGTGAATCATAATTTCTTAGTATCTCTAACCAAATATGCTAAACATCTGAAAAAAATAATATGTTAAAAATTTTTTCCAGTTTCTTTTTTTTTTCGTTCAAAACATACACGTATCAATATTTGTCGAATGAAATAAAACTACCCTCACTCCTCTTTTCAGCAAAAGAACTTTTCAAATATTTGCCGAGGTAATGAATCCCGAGACACATGTAAAAAATAAAAATAAACAATCTTTGAAATGAAACGAGTGTGTTCTTCGAAGCATGAAGTATTAGAGTAATCCATGCTGAGAATAAGAGAGTGGGAAAATTAAATAAAATAAGACACAACAACAACAACTTGGTCCCAGTCCCAAAATATTACTCCAATCTCTTCCCCTTGCCATCTTCCTTTGACAAATAATGTATTCCTCACTCTCTCTCTCACTCTCTTCAGAAAGTTTCATTTTATTCGGCAATGTAGAGAAATTTGCCTTGTTGGCCGCTTCATATGCAAATTCCGGTAGGATGTAGAGGAGACATGGAAGTGAGTGAAGTAGGGCGAAGAGTCCAGGAGCCATAAGGCAACCACTTCAGCTGAAAAATGTACTGTCTGATTCAGCAACTTTTTTGTTACTTCTTTTTCTCTCCTAAGAACATCAGAATGAAATTTTTCCTTTGCTGTCTATCAGTTTTAAATTTATTTATGTCTTTAGCATGTTTTTGGAATGTTGGATTTTTACCAAATGTGACAAAATACATGAAACGATTTTACAGCGGAAATTTTGCGGAGTCATTGTTGTATGGCTATTTGTCCGATATATTGAACTGCGTTTTTATTATTTTCTGTGTTCTTGTGCATTATAATGTTACGTACATTATGTTTTATAAGTCAATAAAATATTTTTTTCCGTTGTTGGTGTGGGGGGGCATTTCCATTTACTATTGGAACACCGTTAAAGGGTATCACCATTTCTTCTATGGGGATAGTTGTTTATCAGTCTTTTGCACAGAATCCTTTTAATCTGTTCATAAACAACATTCAAGACTGTCACCATTTATTCTATGCTGTGATAGTTGCTTATCAGTCCTTTGCCTAGAATTCTTATAATCTGTTGGCATTATTATTGGAACATCATTCAAGTTTGTCAACATTAATTCTATATCCGACATGGATTGTTGTTTTTTATCAGTCTTTTTGCCCAGAATCATTTTAGTTTGTTGGTTTCATTATTGGAGTATAGAGCCACACTATGGTGAACTCAGTGTAACACTGCATGTTTTACATCCACATATTTACTATAGATTGACCTTCAGCCAATGTGTCTGGCTATTTTACACAACAATACCATACATATTTGTATTCTTAAATTTTGTCCTAACATAAAATTTTACTAGCTGATAAGTGAATCATAATTACATAGTGTCTCTAACCAAATATGCTAAACACCTACAAAAATATTTATGCTAAAAATTTTTCTTTCAGTTTCTTTTTCATTCAAAACATACACAGACCGAAATTTGTCGAATGAAATAAAACTCCCCTCTCTTCTCTATTCAGTATACGCCATTTCAAATATTTGCCGAGGTAATGAATCCCGAGACACATGTAAAAAAAATAAAAAAACAACCACATTGAAATCAAACGAGTCTGTTCATCGAAGCATGAAGTATTAGAGTAAGCCATGCTGAGAATGAGAGAGTGGTAAAAATTAAATAAAATAAAAAACGCAACAACAACTTGGTCCCAGTCCAAAAATATTACTCCAACCTCTTTACCTCCCCATACCCTTTTGACAAATAATCTATTCCTCACTCTCTCTCTCTCTCCCTCTCTCTTCAGAAAGTTTCATTTTATTCGGCAAAGTAGAGAAATTTGCCTTGTTGGCCGCTTCTTCATATGCAAATTAGGGTAGGATGTAGAGAGGGAGACACGGAAGTGACTAGTAGGGCAGAAGTCCAGGAGCTATAAGGCAACCACTTCAGCTGAAAATGTACTGTCTGATTCAGCAACTTTTTTTGTTGCTTCTTTTTCTCTCCTAAGAACATCAGAATGAAATTTTCGTTTGCTGTCTGAAGTTTTAAATTTATGTATGTCTTTAGCATGTTTTTGAGTGTTGGTTTTTACCAAATGTGACAAAAAATACATCAAGCGATTTTACAGCTTCAATCTGCGCGGATATCATTGTTGTATGGCTGTATGGTCAGTATAGTGAACTGGGTTTTTATTGTTTCTGTAAATTTTATTGTTACTGTGAAATATTTTATAATGTTTTATAAGTCAGTAAATAGTTTTTCTCTGGTTTAGGGTGGATGCAGTTGCTTATCAGTCTTTGTCCCAGAATCTTCTTAGTATTTTGGTTTTATTATTGGAACATCTGTTAAAGGGTCATGCTTTGATAGTTACTATCTGTCGATAGTTGCGTACCAATCTTTTACAAAATTCTTTTATTCTGTTGGCTTTATTATTGGAACACCATTCATAGCGTAACAATGTTTATTCTATAGGGTATAATTTCTAATGCAGTTTTTTTCCCAGGAATCATTTTAGTATGTTGGCTTTATTACAGATTGACCTCAACTCAATGTTCCCAGTATTCTACGCTACAACATCATGCATGTTTTAACTAGGTCGTGATAAAATTCTTATTATAGTATACTTCCACTCTATGGTGAACTCTGGGTAACACTGAATGTGGTACACATTCGCAAATTTACTAGAGATTGAACTCAAATCAATGTGCACCTGGTACTCTCACACAACATCTATACCGCCATGTTTTAACTTTCAGGTTGCGGTACGGGGCCGTTATTAGCCCAGACTGAAGGTAACTTATGGAAGATTGTGCACATCCCTTTACGTGATTATTTCAAAGGTCCAATGGACCTGAAATGGAAATTCTACAGCCAACATCACGTAGCCAAGCAATCACTTCTGTATTGTTATGGGTTTTATTTAGCAAAAAATCTGCTAGCTGACAGAGGAATCCATAATTTCTTGGTTTTTCTCTAACTTCAAACCAATAACTTTAAACATCAAAAATAATATAAAAAAGTTTTTCTCTTTGTTTCTGCTTTTTTCATTCTTTCTATATTATCATATTACTTCAGGAGCAAGAAATAAAACTACCCTCACTCCCTACTCTTTTCAGCCAGAAACATCGGAAATATTGCGCATTAATGAATCCGGGACATGAGTATATAGAAAAAATCTTTGATCGAAACAGTGTTCTTCAAATGCGCATGGTAATGAGAGTAATGCAT